>CM067483.1:1428393-1459884 GCA_034552555.1 Semaprochilodus insignis | reverse complement strand
CATTCAGCCTACAGCAGTTTAGCCGACGGCAGTTTAGCCCCACCCATTCAGCCTATAGCAGTTTATCCTACAGCAGTTTAGCCCCACCCATTCAGCCTACAGCAGTTTAGCCCCACCCATTCAACCTACAACAGTTTAGCCTACAGCAGTTTAGCCCCACCCTTTCAGCCTACAACAGTTTAGCCCCACACATTCAGCCTACAGCAGTTTAGCCGACGGCAGTTTAGCCCACCCATTCAGCCTACAGCAGTTTAGCCTACCGCAGTTTAGCCCCACCATTTCAGCCTACAGCAGTTTAGCCCCACCCTTTCAGCCTACAGCAATTTAGCTTCACCCATTTAGCCTACAACAGTTTAGCTGCACCCATTCAGCCTACAGCAGTTTATCCCCACCCATTTAGCCTACAGCAGTTTAGCTCCACCCGTTCAGGTGACTTATGGTTTTATATGTCCTTGTTTATTCGAATAAGCCTTTTCTTTCAGTCTTTTCTGCAATTATGCTTTAGTGATATTGTAACTTTTATACCTCGTCCTAGAATAAAAACTGGGTGTCTTTTTGTTTTTCTGGCTTTTCCATTCAGTTTTTTTGTTGCACATTAACAAAATAAGGTAAAACACAGAGAGAGGAAATATGGAGGAAATGTGTCTGATATGGGCCCTTCATTAGTAACAGTAATCATCGATAATACTATAAAAATAATAATAATGTTTGGTGTTGATGTTTACTTGTAGCTGTGTGTGTGTGTGTGTGTGTGTGTTCATGTGTGTGTAGGTGTTTGAAGATGAACACAGCGTGTGGTTCCTGGATCATGGAGGAGCTCTGATGGCTGTTACTCAGGCTTCAGTCCCAACACAGCACTTATGGTGAAACTATATTTATTATCTTCAGTAACACATTAACATTATTTATAATGCAAAATGTGAGCATGAAGATCACATGATCTCTACAGAGTGAACACAGTTTCCAGTTTTCATCACTGAGATTCAGTGAGAGCAACAGTGTCTGCATGTTCCAATCAATCAGTGCATACAGTATATACAATATATATTCTCAAAGTATGTGGACACCTATCCGTAACACCTCTATCCCATTCCAAAACCATGAGTATTAATATGGAGCTGCCCAAAAGTATGTGGACACTTCTCCTAATAACTGAGTTCAGGTGTTTCAGGTACACCCATTACTAACAGGTGAATAAAATCAAGTACACCGACCTGCACTCTTCATAGACACACACACGGGTAGTAGAATGGGTTGTAGTGAAGAGCTCAGTGATATTAAACATGGTGCTGCCATAGGAAGTCACCTTCACCACAAGTCAGTTTACAACATATTTGTCCTCCTAGAGCTGCCCCCTGCCCAGCTGCTCATCCACGAAGCAGTAGACCACTCAGACTCACATAGCGGGACCACAGAGCACTGAAGCATATAAAAATCTGGAGCAGTGGAACCGTGTACTCTGAAGGTTGAATCTAGGAGAACGCTACCTGCCCCAATGCCAAGAGGAACATTTGGTGGAGGGGGGATAATAGCCTCCGGGGGGGTCCAGTGGCAGAGCTCTAATTTGTGTGCAGCTGCTCAGCCATGAAGATCCATTACATGAAGCTCACGGTTCTTGTGCTGATATTGCTCCTAGAGGCAGTTTGGGACTCTGTAGTGAGTGAACTGACTTGTGGCCATGTTTAAAGCCCTTCAGTAGAACCCATTATATGCATAACTATGTGCTTGATTTTATACAGCTGTTAGTGATGGGTGTCCACATACCTTTGACCACATCTACATCAAACCTGAAAGTTTTTTTATCAAGAGACTCATCAGTATTAAATATATACACCCATCAGCCATTACATTAAAACCACCTCCTTGAATCTACACTCCCAGGCCATGTTATCAGCTCCACTGACCATATAGAACACTCTGTAGTTCTACAGTTCCAGACTGTAGTCCATCTGTTTCTCTGTATACTGTATTAACCTGTTCTTCAATGGTCAGGACCCCCACAGGACCACCACAGAGCAGGTATTATGTGGGTGGTGGATCATTCTCAGCACTGCAGTGACACTGACGTGGTGGTGGTGTGTTGGTGTGTGTTGTGCTGGTGTGAGAGGATCAGACAGCAGTGCTGCTGGAGTGTTTAAACACTGTGTCCACTCACTGTCCACTCTATCAGACACTCCTACCTTGCTGGTCCACCTTGTAGATGTACAGTCAGAGACGATAGCTCATCTGCTGCTGCACAGTGCAGTGTTGGTCATCCTCTAGTCCTTCATCAGTGGTCACAGGACGCTGTTGGCTGGATAGTTTTGGTTGGTGGACGATTCTCAGTCCAGCAGTGACACTGAGGTGTTTAAACCCTCCAGCAGCACTGCTGTGTTTGATCCACTCACACCAACACACACCACACTAACACAACGTCACCACCATCAGTGTCACTGCAGTGCTGAGAATGGTCCACCACCCACATAATGCCTGCTCTGTGGTGGTCCTGTGGGGGTCCTGATCATTGAAGAACAGGGTAATACAGTATACAGAGAAACAGATGGACTACAGTCTGGAACTGTAGAACTACAGGGTGTCCTATATGGTCAGTGGAGCTGATAGAATGGACTGTGGGTGTAGATACATGGAGGTGGTTTTAATGTTATGGCTGATGGGTGGTAAGATATCATGTTTTGCGGTGCATCAGGTTCAGTTCACTCCATTTTGTATTCTGTCACTCACCAGCGTCAGGTTGTAGGTTGGCGCAGATGCTCCTGATCGTAAACAACCGCAGAATTTCTTACCATATCAAACACTCTGAGTGCTTTCAGCAGTGTGTGCGTGTGCATTTGGTGGGCTTTGTAGTCAGGTGGGCTTTTAACCCAACACTGCAGTTCAGGGTCTGAAACAGGGGCAATGTGGGCTTCACAAGCACACACACCCGCACACACACACACACTGCTTTGATGTGTTGAGTTGTGTCGGTTGTGTTTTGCTGTCAGACTCCATTAGTCAGTTGAAGCTGCAATATTTTGGTGGACGGATGCGAGTCCAGTCTGTTCTGATCTGCAGCTCGGCTTTGTTTGACCCTCAGACATCAGAAAATATCCAGAACACCCCGCAGGACACATTTACTCTCCTATAATCTTCACACTTCTCACATCGCTTCAGAGAAATCTAACATCACACAGAGTTTTATTCAGATGATGAATCACCACAAACGATGAACCGCAGGAACTGGACAGCTCTTACCAAACACAGTTCCAAAATAAAACATCCTTACAGTAATACGGTAAATATAGTACCATAAAAAACAAGTACACAACACGGCACAGGGCAATGCAGGGATATAAGACCGTGTAGTCTGTGGTTTTAATGTGATATAATTAGGAAATATGATATTGAATTTTGAGTGCGTTCACATGCACTTAATAATCAAGTAACTGCAGAAAATTATGGTTAATGCCATTAACAGGCAAGTTACTGCAGCTGCAAATATGTACATTTATCTAGAAGATAGGGAATATTCAAATCATCTAGCTAAGCATGTAGATTCAGCCTCAGTCTGTATGTGTCTCGTTGTCTTTTGGGTGCTGAGTTAAACACTGCTTGCTGTTTCCAGTACCGTGCTTTGTTTTCACATATCTTGCATATTTACAGATTGGAAAATCTGAAATCAGAGTAATGATCAGCATGCAGTGGAAAACTCCATTACTGAGCTAAGCTTCCAGTCCTCCTTATTGAAGTTCACAGTCGGAATTTTGGACCTTAATGTGATCTAAGAAATCAGACCACTTGAATATAAGTGCATGTAAACACACTGTGCATTTTCCAATACAACAGTTCAAATCAACTCAGTGCTATAAACATACAGACCTCCAGACGTTCAGACCTGTAACTAGTTACAGACGTATATTCATTTAATAGTGTGTGTGTGTGTGTGTGTGTGTGTGTGTGTGTGTGTGTGTAGGGTCAGTATGGATGAAGGACGACACTGGGATAGGTTCAGTTTTTCTTCCACTCCTCTGTTTGTGGATGGAGTTCTGATGGAGCAGGACACACAGAATTACATCATCACGTAAGACCGGACACACACACACACACACACACACACACACAGGACTGTTGTATGTCCTTGATTCTTTGTGTGACATCATTTTACTCAAAATGAATAATTCTCCTCTATTACCCTATAAATCCACGTCCTCACTTTCCCTCCCTGTGACGAACTATTCACAATCCCCACCACCTCCTAGCCTCCTCCTCCCCACTCCTCAGCTCTATATCAGTCTTAACACAGTTATGAAGGGAGCAGGTCCGGCCTTTCAGCTCCCTCATTCAGACCTCCCTGATTCTACCACCACATGTTGAAAGCTCGGTCCAAACGTGCAGTGATTCTGTTACACTTGTTCACTCTTATTAATATTGTACAAGACTCTTTAACACCTAACACTTCTATGATTCTGCTACACAACAATGTACCTAACACTTCTACAGCACCCTGTAACACAGCAATGTAACACTCTGTATCACCCTAACAGTTCTACAGCACTCTGTAACACAGCAATTTAACACTCTATTACCCTAACACTTCTACAACACTCTGTATCACCCTAACACTTCTACAGCACTCTGTAACGCAGTAACACTCTGTATCACCCTAACAGTTCTACAGCACTCTGTAACACAGCAATTTAACACTCTATCACCCTAACACTTCTACAGCACTCTGTAACACAGTAACANCCTAACAGTTCTACAGCACTCTGTAACAAAGCAATTTAACACTCTATTACCCTAACACTTCTACAACACTCTGTAACACAGTAACACTCTGTATCACCCTAACACTTCTACAGCACTCTGTAACACAGTAACATTCTGTATCACCCTAACAGTTCTACAGCACTCTGTAACACAGTAACACTCTGTATCACCCTAACAGTTCTACAGCACTCTGTAACACAGTAACATTCTGTATCACTCTAACAGTTCTACAGCACTCTGTAACACAGTAATGTAACACTCTGTATCACCCCAACCATTCTACAGCACTCTGTAACACAGTAATGTAACACTCTGTATCACCTTAACATTTCTACAGCACTCTGTAACACAGTAATGTAACACTCTGTATCACCCCGACACTTCTACAGCACTCTGTAACACTGTAATGTAACATTCTATATCACCCCAACCCTTCTACAGCACTCTGTAACACAGTAATGAAACACTCTGTTTCACTCTTTTTCTGTATGTTTCAGGTTTTTTGGACACTTCAACTATCTCTCTGATTGGCAGCTGGTGAAGATTGATTACAGCGCTTTATTCAGCAGAAAGTGCACTGAAGGAGACTATCAAACATGGCATCTGCACAGCAAGGTTTCATACATCAAGCGCACTCGGGATACCGAGTTACTGCTTCTACTGCACTTTCCTGATATTTTTAGCATTGGTTTAGCTCATGTTAGCTATTTGTATTAGCTATTTTAGCTAATGTTTTAGCATTGGTTTAGCTAATGTTAGCTATTTCTATTAGCTATTTTAGTTAATGTTTTAGCGTTGGTTTTATAGCTTAGCTACTTCAATATTTTAACTGGCTTGATTCTAAAGCCGCTTAAAATAACATTTAATATGAAAACATTACGCCAGTAACTTTAGCTCTTGTTGTCTGCTGGACTGGCTAGTTGGTCCAGTTCTGCAAGACCCCACACAAATAGTAGCACCATGTGTTGGATGTTCTATTGCTGGATGTCTAGTTTGTACTGAACACAACCTGTTGAAACAACCTGTTTCAGTATATATCACAGTCAGCAAAATCACCCCCATATGTGTGTGCGTGTGTGTGTGTGTGTGTGTGTGTATGTGAGACAGGGTGAAGTGTGTGTGATGGGGCAGAGGCAGGTGTTTATGAAGAGGAAGCCGGGTGTACAGTGTGCAGTTGGACCAAATAGTCCCAAAGTTATTTCAGCTGAATCCTGCATCTGCACCTTCTACGACTTTGAGTGGTGAGAAACACACACACACACACAAACACACACACACACACACACACACACACACGCACACACACACACACACACACACACACACACACACACACTAACTAGACTAGAGCATCCTTAAATGTTTAGAAAACTGCATATTAATAATATTTTTTTTTCTGAATGCTGAAAGGAAAGATAAAGAAAAGACAAAAATAATATCATACATCATATATCATACGCGCCAGCGTCTTCCTGGCGGAAAAACTGATCCCTAAGGTTCTAACGGTGGCAGTGGATGCTTTGGCTTTCATAGAATTTCTGTCTTGATACATGAAACCAGTAACTGATCCCGGAGGCAGACAAGTGGTATAAAGTAAAGTGAGTGATGTGAATAATGGATGCCTTCTAATATAAATACAAGGGGAACAGTAATTGACAAAGGGCCAGTGGCTGGGTTAACATCTGTCATGAATAGAGGAGAAGTAAGGACCAAGTTAGTACGTTTTATTTTGCCTCGCAGTCAGTGATGATCCCTCGTTCCTCACAAATGCTGCTGGCTTTCTGCGCATTTCTGGTTCACAGTCTGTTAAACCCGTGGCTGAAAGAACGATTATAGATTCATAATCGCTTTGGTCAGTCTGAAATTGTCTTTAATGAAGTCCTTGGTAGCTTGATGTGCTGTTTTTTTTTCTTGAGGTGTAGTAAAGCATCAATCAAAGGACCTGGATACATTTTCGATCCAAAAAACACAATTCTAGATAATTCTGCATTTTTCAAAGGCCCTGTCCGGAGTGAAATGTGCAGACTCTGGACTAAAGCTGTTCCGGGATCCTGTTAAAGATGTGGGAGCTAAAGTTCCTGTTCTCCAGCTTGTTCTTTCTAAATTTTCTGCTCCTCCTTAAATGGTGCCGCGCTTACATTCTAGTGCCTGTGCAAGCCGCAGCATTTAAGGTGGAACGGAGCATTGGATTAAGAAGCTGGTGAATAGGAAGCCTTCAGCCTGGTTTAAAGATGAACATCAACCATGTACCGCTGACAGTTGGGTTCCTTGGGAAGGGAGTGTAAAGTGCCGACATCCCCTTCCCAGCCTGGAACGCTGGATTTCTCCACATGGTCCACCATGTTGGTTCGGGAGCTCCGTTGTGGTTGTATGTAAGTGTTGGGGGTGTAAATATTAATAAGTTTGTTCCGTAACAGTTTAGGATTTTGGAATTGGCATGTTTTCCCTTCCTCTTTTGAGCATGCAGGACTTGTGTTTGAGGTTCACGATATGTCAGTTCTATGTACTCAACTCTCCTCATTAGCACAATGTACACTCAGTTATACAGTCCTGTAATAATTTTCTGTGGACAATACTTTTCTCTCTTTCATGTTTTTACTTTGTTTCCTCAGCTCATCGAGTCATTACTTAGAGCTGAACTGGAGCACCTTAAACTTCTATTTTTGTCTGGACTGGACACAAGGAATTATGATAAGGAATTTTCTCGGCTGAGGTCCACAGAACCCTAGAATTACCCCCTGACAGTAAAACTCCACAACTGAGACAAAAGATGTAAAGTTGTTCCAGTTCAGCTCTGATCTGAATTCTTTAGTTTTGTGGGAGACAAATTGTGTCAGTGAGTAGGATGACAGACTCTCTGCTCTTTTTGTCAAATGTATATTTTTATTTTAATATAAGTGAAATAAAGTAACGGTGTCCATGGCCCGTACCTGTTTAAGCAGAACTCTCCACACTGAGTCTTTTTTCCCTGGTTCCATCGCTCCGCTGTGCGCGTTAACGTGTCACACAAACTCCTGATGAGTGCCATCTGCTCATAAGCAAATTACTTGCCTGAATGAGAAGCATGAGAAATTACCACAGTGTCAAATGATTAATTATGTCTAAATGAATAAGTAATGAGCATTTAAATGGAAGATAAATGTGGCAGTGATCCCATTAGCCCAGCGGAGCCGCGAGTTAGCTCGGAATTAACAACACACAAACACGCTGTTAGTGTACCCAGCACAGCTCGGATCACCTCTGAGCTCAGTTGTGGAGTTTTACTGTCAGAGGGTAAATCTAGTTCTGAGAAAAATTCCATATCAAAATTCCTTGTGATCGGTCCAGACAAAGACAGGTTGTCTTTGAACAGCTATCTGATAAGCAGGATATTCGGCAGTCTGGATTTGTTGTCTGGTTTTGTAGTTTGGGTCAGTAGTCTAGATTTGTGGTCTGGATTTATAGATTGGATCAGTAGTCTTGATTGGTGGTCTGGATTTGCGGTCTGGATTTATAGATTGGATCAGCAGTCTTGATTTGTGGTATGGGTATGTGGTCTGGATTTGTAATCTAGACTTGTGGTCTGGATTTATAGTCTGCATTTATACACTCAGTTTATAGTCTGGATTAGTAGTCTTGATTTGTAGTCTGGATTTATAGTCTGGATTTTTTGTCTGGATTTTTATGGTCTAGATTGGTAGTGTGGATTTGTGATCTGGATTTATAGATTGGATCAGTAGTCTTGATTTGTGGTATGGGTATGTGGTCTGGATTTGTAATCTGGATTTTTTGTCTGGATTTATAGTCAGATTTTTTGTTCTGGATTTGTGGTCTGGATTTGTGGTCTGGATTTGTGGTCTGCAATAAGACTCTAAAAATTCTGTAAAAAGACAAGTATGAAATAATTCCACTTTTGGATTGTACGCACCAGTCTGTCCTGGTACCAGTGCCCTCGTTGTCTCTATCTATACCTGCATGTTGTTGTAGAAGACCTGTGATTCTTGTTTCATTTGGGTTACTGACCACAAAATCCAGCTTTTAAATTGTCCACTGCAGCTGAATTCTGTGATCTGTGAAACATTCTGAAGAGGTTATAAAGGAACACTGGAAATTTGTCCTGCTGACATTTTTTACTTTCCGTAAGACTCCAGGAAAATATCCAGACAGTGCTGCGTAACTTAAGCAGTATTCATAAGATCCCTCGGGCCCGTTAAAGCAACATATTCTCCTAACATCACACATCCATCACTGTGCATGACTGCGCCTCGCTGTTATAACAAACTCAGCTGGTCTTTTGCTCATCTGACCAGAGTCCAGTTAGAGTTCCAGTTAGGGTTCCAGATAAAGTCCAGTTAGAGTTCCAGTTAGAGTTCCAGTTAGAGTCCAGTTAGTGTTCCAGTTAGAGTTCCAGATAAAGTCCAGTTAGAGTCCAGTTAGTGTTCCAGTTAGGGTTCCAGATAAAGTCCATTTAGAGTTCCAGTTAGAGTCCAGTTAGAGTTCCAATTAGAGTTCCAGTTAGAGTCCAGTTAGAGTTCCAGTTAGAGTTCCAATTAGTGTTCCAGTTAGATTCCAGCTGGAGTCCAGTTACAGTCCAGTGATGTTTACAGGGTGTTCTAGCTTGTGTCTCTTCTGTATTTTCTGGAGGAGCTCAGACGAAGACCGTGTCTACGGTTCTCCTCTGAGATGTTTTTGTTTTCCCCTTCCTCCCCAGTGTGTGAGCCGAGACACCCATGTGCCCTTTTCCAGGAGCTTCATTATATTTTTTATTTTCAGTCATTTTCTGATTTATGAAGGGCAGGAACCTTTCGTCTGGTTTCGTTTGGGAGTTCTCTGACCTTCCCAGAGTTAATGGATGAGTCTGGCAGCTTGACGTGTGTCTCTATAAACAGAAACTCAGAGAGAATTTTTCCATGACAGATACATTATATAACAACGTAAATTTAAAAATAAGCTGTATTATTTTTCTGGTCAGTTTGATGTATCCCAGAAAAATATTTAGAACTTAAAGCTAAACTATTTCTTCTTTAAGACAAATGAAGGATGGAACAGTAAACGACTGATGGGCGTTTACATGCCGTTTGATGGTGTTTGTAAATTATAGCTTATTAAAATGAATTTTACTCTCTAGCTGTTACACTGTATTACAGCCTACAGTCTGACCTTCTGATGTTTGAGCTGGTTGGTCACTTCAGGCTCAGGCTTCTCTCTTTGTACATCATTTTCATCGTTTATAGATGTTTCTGAAACAGATTAGCCTGTTAGCCTGAAAGGTGTTTGACTAAATCTAAACAGAAGTTCAAAAAGTTCAACGTACATACAGCCAAAACCTGTCACGCCTCCGGGTTTCCCCTTTGCCTCTGATCTCCCGAACTCCAACTCCCAGAACCCACTACCCGATGATGTCATAGTCACATGTCCGTCATCGCCCAATCATGCCCCGCTTCCTCGTTCGTCATCACCAGAGTATTAATTATTCACACCTGCATCTCATTTAGTCTGTTTGCTTATAAGCTCCTGGTTCACACGCAGCCATCGGGAAGTATTGCCAGCTCCTGTTGCCTTACCAAGCGTTCTATCCTAGTGATACTGATTCTGACTTTCTGGTTTCTGACTCGGTTTGATCTCTGGTTCGCCCCTACTCTTCTTCTACTCTCTGATTTTGGTTGCCCTGTTCTGAATGTCATTTTGGTTTTGACTTCTGCCTGCCTCTTCGTATATGACTTTGCCTGTCCCTTGTACTATGTTCGCTTGGATTCTGTTTTTGAGCCTGACTGTCAACCTGCTAAATAAACCCAGCCTTGATTTTAGCTCAGCGTACATCAATCAGACTTTGTCCAGCTTGAGAAAACCTTAAAATATTGAAATCAACTTTTGATTACCCACACCAATCAATCTGTTACATAAATAATAATTTAGTTAGTCAGTAGTCAGTAATATTTATTGAAATCTCATATTTGCTATTGTGTAGAACACTAAAGTGCTGATCTGTCTGAATAGAACATTAATACAAATGTATATCTGGAAATGAAAGATGAATACTGGGTCATGGTTTGTCCTGCAGTGAGTCAGTAGGATGGTCAGAATGCTAACAGATGTACAGTGTTTTATTTTAAATCTGTCACATACAAATGAGGAAATATTCAAGTACATAAAATACATGTCACATGTCCAGGGCTAAAGCTTTGTTCAGACAGTCGCTATATTTTTGGCCATATTCCGGTATATTTGGAGGTGGTTCTAAATGTGACTCAAATGGGATTTTTACAGATGTGTCTCAGTCTGGACACTAAGCACACTCTGGACGGTCAAATCGGATTTCAAAACGTCTTCTGTGTTACTCGCTATACAAGACACAACAATCGTGTCAGACGGAGTGATTGTCTGGAGGGGGAGATGATGCACCTATATCTCCTCTACATTCACATTGGAAATCTGCATCACCAGCATGGCTACATAGCTACTGACACCTACCCCATTACCACAGCAACCCCTGCACACCAGTCGGTGATGTCTGGACACACAAATCTGATCTGAACACAGCCGTCTCAAAGCAACTGATTTGAGAAACTAATCCGATTTGCCTGAACAGCCTAGACGCACTTCCAGGAACTCATCATGGATCTATTATTACACAGCAAAACTCATACCTGGGCATTCACTGCAGTGGTCATTTATGTCCAGGTGTGGAAAAAAAAGTACACAAATTCCAGGCAAGCTGTGACTATCACAGAAAAGAACAGGAAGGTACTTAAATGCCTGAAGGAGCTCCTGATAGGTTTCATATTTGTTTTACTCCTGGAGAGATGGGAATATGAGTTAAGCTAAAAGAAAACATTTGTTTGGGCTTAAAATTGGCAAATGAATTAAATAATCTGACAGAAAAGCTGATGCCTCTGCGGAAATTTGAAAATGTGCTGTGTAACGTCACTGGGGGAAAGGACTATGAGAGCCAGCTATACTGACTGACTGGGAGGTCTAAATTTCCAGAGTTCTTCAGATTCTGCAGTCTGATAAAGGATCATCAGTGATTGTTGGGGGATGTTTGAGCCTAATAATGCAAAATAGCTGCAGCAGAGAACAAACACCACCACCTGGCCCAGTAAGAATAGCTCACAGTAGTATTGTTATATCTCAGCTGATCAATCACCGATTGAACCAATGTCAGGTCAACAATGTTGTATATGACATCAAAGATGCATAAAAGAATAAATTCTCAGGATGATAGCATTGTTCCGTTCCAGTGAAGGCTCCAGTTCCTTTTTAAATCCAACACTGAATGTCTTCTGTGACTGTTTATTCATTTATCCGTGTTGAAAAGAGTTATTGTTGTTAGCATGGCTGTTAGAGTCCACTGACAGGCTGAGCCTGTTTACTAATTAGAGGCTGTGTTCCTGTCTTGTTGACCTATCAGAGGCTGTGTATCTGACTTGTTGACCTATCAGAGGCTGTGTATCTGACTTGTTGACCTATCAGAGGCTGTCGGAGGAATTTCAGTGCGTAAAGGGAGCAGGCCTAAGCTGGACACCCATGAACTCCGATCCCTCAGACGGCACTGCTTCAAGTACCGTCATTCAGCAGCAGCTGATAGAACCACATGGGCGAGGGATCAAACCTTTATCAAGCACTACAATACGGAGTTACATTCACAAAGGACACTTAAAACTTTACTGTGGGGAACAGAAGCCTTATGTTAACCATGTCCGGAAGCGCCGGCCATTTCTCTGGGCTCTGAATCGTCTGGGATGGACCCTCACACAGTGAAAACATGTACTGTGGTCAGATGGATCAGTATTCCAGATCTTTACTGGAAAAAATGAACGCTTTGTGCTCTGGACCAAAGACGGAAGACATCCAGACCATCATCAGCGACAAGTCCAAAAGCCATGGTATGGGGTCAGGGTGTCAGTGCCCTTGGCAAAGGTCATTTATCCTCTGTGATGCAGCATTCATGCAGAACAGGACATTCAGATCTTAGAGCAACATATGCTCCTTCAAGAAGACGTCTTGTTCAGGGATGTCCTGTATTTTTCAACAAGACAATGCAGAACCACATGCTGGACACATTACAAAGGCATGGCTGTGGAAGAAGAAGGAACAGGTGCTGGACTAACCTGCCTGCAGTCCTAACCGTCCCCAGCAGAGAATGTGAGGATCTGTTTACAGGAAGAATGGGACAAAATAACACCTGAACTCTTCATCGCTCGGTACCCTCAGAAAAAGAACTTCTTAATTTTTTAATGTTACAATATGATGTTGCATATGACGTTGTTGACCTGAGGACGCTGAATGGTTAAAATGGCTGAATTCTGAGTTCTGAATACATTCACACCTCTTCAGACACATGGATGTGATGGCATCGTGCTGAGGCAGGGTTCTGCTCCTTCTGTAGAGTAAGAGATTAAAATCTCACATGCAGACACATTTCAGTGTGAAGAATGTGGAGATGAAGGTGTTGGTGGAATTATTGTCACAATAGCAGAACATTTTAATTTTATGAAAAACAAAATAAATGATGGAGAACAAACGACTAAGAATAAACCCGTGATGACCCAAACAGAACAATCTGCAGGAAATAAAAGAAAACACTGTGGAACCCAGCAAACCCAATTTCAAGATGAAACAACAAACTATGCATGGCTGACTTTAGAAGGCTGGATGGGGGTGGAGACTGGATGAGTCACGCACTGAAGACGGCATAGACTGAAGAGGAATGAGACAGAAGGGAACAGAGGCTGAAGAAGTCAGAGAGTGAAAGGGAAGAGACTGAAGGGGTGGAGACTGAAGATGGTGGAGACTGAAAAGGGTGGAGACTGAAGAGGGTGGGAACTGAAGATGGTGGAGACTGAATGGGGTGGATACTGAGAATGGTGGAGACTGAAGATGGTGGAGACTGAAAAGGGTGGAGACTGAATGGGGTAGAGACTGAGAAGGGTGAAGACTGAAAATGGTGGAGACTGAACAGGGTGGAGACTGAAGGGGTGGGGACTGAAAAGGGTGGAGACTGAAGGGGTGGGGACTGAGAAGGGTGGAGACTGAAGAGGGTGAGGACTGAAACAGGTGGAGACTGAGAAGAGTGAAGACTGAAGACGGTGGGGACTGAATGAGGTGGAGACTGAATGGGGTGGAGACTGAGAAGGGTGAAGACTGAAGACGGTGGAGACTCAAGAGGGTGGGGACTGAAAAGGGTGGAGACTGAAGAGGATGGGGACTGAGAAGGGTGGAGACTGAAGAGGGTGGCGACTGAAAAGGGTGAAGACTGAAGACGGTGGAGACTGAATGGGGTGGAGACTGAATGGGATAGAGACTGAGAAGGGTGGAGACTGAATGGGGTAAAGACTGAGAAGGGTGGAGACTGAATGGGGTAGAGACTGGATAGGGTGGAGACTGAATGGGATAGAGACTGAGAAGGGTGGAGACTTGATAGGATGGAGACTGGATAGGGTGGCTACTGCAGAAGTCGGGGCTGGGAATGGAAACTGCAGCGCTTGTTTGTTGTGTTTGTTGAGAAGACTTTAAGCTGGTGTCTGTAACAGCAGCGGGCAATATTTATAGATTAATAACAGTGGAGCTAATTTAAGGTCTTATTTATTGAAAATATGAATTTATTGTCTGCATGCCTCAGTAACAATGTCCCATTCCAGAAGAATATGTAGGACCATATAAATACACCTAAGAAAGAAACCTTTTAATTAGTCATTTTGTTGGATCCACTAATTTACACCTCACTGCCCCCATCTCCATGTCCCATAATTCTTTGCTTTGCAAGGTTCAAAAGAATTTGTGTAAGAATGTCATGTTGTGTATGTTTATTGTGACAGTTATTTTATTTACTGCTTGTATAGACATGCCTTTGATGTGAATCTTTTATTGACTGTCTGATTGATGCTAGCTGTAGCTGTCGGTTAGTTAATGGTCCTTTACTTGCGATACACGTCCTGGTTTTTGATACCCATGTAGCTCCGCCCTATACCACCTGCCCTGCCTCCTCATTGTGAGGCTGAGACTGATCAGTGATCTGAGGGATAGCTGACAGTTTGGTAAAGTTGGATTAACGATGTGCGCTGTCTCTCTCTCTGCAGTGATTACGGCTTTGAGAGGCAGGTGAGCGGGAGGTGTGTACCTGCCTTCTGGTACGACACGCACGCCTCTGCACACACCTGCAGCCAAGGACAGGCCTACCTCAAGAGCGCTGGGTAACACACACATTCTAACACTAACACACTGACACTCACATATGCACACAAGCCGATTTCCATTCAAACGTTTGGCCAGGGCTATGTGCAGTTATGGAACAGCTGCTGCCGTGATGAGGAGCTGAATCTAAACAAGATGGAGAGATTTAACTGGGTCTCTGCTGTAAGTAGATTACAGGTTCTATTTTTACGCACGTTTACCAACTTTTTATGGCCATTCAGCTCAAAGATGGCAGGCAGGACAAGCAGTGACACCTAATAAGGGTTGAAATGTCTGTGACACCCCTATAAGTTCCACCTTGCATCTGGGAAGGCAAATCTGAGACGGTTCTGGGAGCTCACTGTGCAGAGCCATTTTTCGAACAAGTTTTGGATTCGGCATTTCAGAGTATGGAAAGCAACCTTCAGAAACCAGTCATTTCCAGTTACTGGTCACCCTCATCCACTTATAGGAGAATCTCCACCTTATTGTGCAGAGTGTGGGGTCGTGGGTGAAACGTTTGGCATGAGCGTAACAGCAGTTCATGTGTTTAAACAATCATGTTACTTACAGCTTGATATGTTTATTAGAAAATGTGTGTGTGTATGTGTGCGTGTTTGTGTGTGTGTGTGTGTGTGTGTTTGTGTGTGTGTAGGTATAGGAGAGTGCACTCTAATAACTGTGATGAGGGTCTGAAGGAGACTCTGAGCCCCCGACAGCAGCAGTGTGAGGAAACTCCGCCCAGCGGCCTGCAGCTTCAAACCAGCAACACCCTGCTAACAGCTAACCTGGGCACTAACGTCACCTTCAGAGTCACTCTACAGCATGTGAGTACACACACACACACACACACACACACACACACACACACACACACACACACACATTAATATATTGATTGCATTCTGTGGTCTGCACATTCTATAGGGATTCACTGTTAAGTGGATTTATTTCCTGTCACTTCAAGGTTAACTCATAGTTTTGCTGTTAGTCTTTTGCCTCTGCTCGCTCGTGACTTGTGGTTTGTAGCTTTGTGATTTACTGCTCCATTTGTTCTTTTTGACTGGCAAAGTCTTCAGACTCAAATGAAGGTTAGTCGCCTGCACTGTTGGGCTCTGTTTAAAATAGCCTACTACATTGTTGCCAGCCCACATTGAGTCTAGGGTCCTGTTTGATCAGCAGCATGTGGTATTAAAACACTGAACTGGCGATGAAGGGATAAAAGCAAGAGGAACAGATTTTTAAGCATTAATTAACTTTTAATGCTATTTTATTAAAACCAAACATACACATAAATGTAAAAAGGCTGTGTTATTGCATGTAGCACCACAGTAGTAAACTGGTAAAATGTAGGGGGGTACTGTCACAGCTCTGTCTAGTTCCCCCTAGTTTATTGGCCTGTGAAGTTCAGAGTACAGTGCTGGTTTATTTTACGTGGTTACATTTGTGCTGTTCACAGTTTGATTCTTACTCTGTGGTACTAGCATTTAATACAGCATTTTTATTGTGAATTCTACGTCCTTTGTTTTAATCCCTCCTCAAACTGCCAGCTGCTTTTACCACTGAAATGAGTCACTAGATGCTTATTTCTGAACTTTCACACGGATTCCACAATGTCTGTCTGTCTATCTATCTATCTATCTATCTATCTATCTATCTAGGGGGATTCTATGTCCACGAGTCTGCATTTGGATTTTGGAGATGGAATATCAGTATCATACTCCAACTTCAGTCGCCTTGGCAATGGCATTAAACATGTATACAGAACAGCTGGGATATTCAGGGTCACTGCACATGCTCAGAACAGCCAGGGCTCAGACTTTTCGTCCCTCTACCTACATATCACAAGTGAGTGTATATACACACACGCATGCACACACTGCAGGTTAAGATGCTCCTGTGTGTGTAGAAATACTGATATATAATGCAGTAGAACTGGGTAGATTAGTAGTAGAATTGTAGTAGATTAGTAGTAGAATTGTAGTAGATTAATAGTAGAATTGGGTAGATTAGTAGTAGAATTGGATAGATTAGTAGTAGAATTGGGTAGATTAGTAATAGAATTGGATAGATTAGTAGTAGAATTGTAGTAGATTAGTAGTAGAATTGGATAGATTAGTAGTAGAATTGGGTAGATTAGTAGTAGAATGGGGTAGATTAGTAGTTGAATTGGGTAGATTAGTAGAGGAATTGGGTGGGGTAGTTGTAGAATTATGTAGATTAGTTATAGAATTGGGTAGATTAGTAGTAGAATTGGGTGGGTTAGTAGTAGAATTGTAGTAGTTTGGGTTTAACTGTATGAAGCCTGTTACACTGTATGTATGTGGTGTTTAATTAGGTCCTGTAGAGCGAATCACCCTCTCAGTACCACTGGTGGCCATCAAAGGGCACCAGACTAACCTGACCGCAGTGGTGTGGCCCAGCCAGCCTGTAACTGCTGCCTTCTACTGGTGGTTCAGCAACAGCACTGAGGTTCATACTGCTTACAGGACCTGAATTCAAATCTAACCCTAACCCTAACCCTGCAATACACCCTGAACTCTGTGTGTGTGTGTGTGTGTGTGTGTGTGTGTGTGTGTGCACTCTAGCCCCTGATCACTCTGGAGGGAAGTGTATCGCACACGTTTGTGCAGGAGGGCAGGCACCTGGTGGTGGTTCAGGTTTCAGCAGGCAGCTCTGTACTGCAGGACTCTGAAACCATCACTGTTACAGGTAAACCCTCAGTTCCACATGCCAAACCTGAAAGGACCCTCACATTCCCAGGGGGTCTTCATTCTGTTCCTGCAGTGTAGTTTTTCTCTCTACTGTATTCTTCCCCTTTAGTATTATTACTATTGTACAGAGGTGGTGGTAACTAGTTCATCTACTCAGGTACATGTACTTCAGTGAAATACTGATGTGTTCTCCACTGAGTATTTTCTAATAGTAATACTTCTACTACAGTATATTAGACAGTAAAGCAATCTACTTAATACTCACTTACAGACCTTCACTTTTAGTTGCTCATTTCCTTTTTGGTGTTTAATTTAATTCTGATTTGTTGTTGACATCACCTGTAGTGCTCTGTGATATGTCACATTTCTGACTTTGGATCTTTATTTTATTTTAGACCCCAGAATTAATAAAACAATAAATAAAAATGGAGCCGTGCAGTCTTCGGTTTTCAGTTCTGTGCTGATAGATGCTGGATTTACTAAGAAGTGCCACTGCAGTTCTGTTAGTTAGTCAATACTTAAGTAGTTTTTTAACCTGATGCTTTGTACTTTTTAGTTGTTTTTAGTTAAGGTGCCTTTACATGTGTCAGTATTTTACCCTAATATACTTTTACTGGAGTATTGATTTAGGCTACTGCACACACCTCCTGTTTTTAATATTGGTAATATGGTGATTAGTCACAAATGCTGGAGTCGCTTGAGTTGTTGTCAGTAAGGTCCCTGGGGGTCAGCATAAGAACAACAACAGTGTATAGTTTATCCACATTATAATCTGACTACAGTTTACAGTCAGGTACAGATGTGGGGCACAGCTAGAACGTTTAGAATGGGGTAAGACCCTGAGTCTGTCCATCATTTGCATATGAATCACATATTATGAATCAAATATTACCAGAATTTTGTGGAGCTCCATTCAGGGTCAGATGAAATTTTGTGGAGCTCTGTGCAGGGTCAGACAGACGTTTGTGGAGCTCCATTAGGGTCCAGATGGAAGTTTGTAGAGCTCCATTTAGGATCAGATGGAATTTTGTGTAGCTCCGTTTAGGATCAGATGGAATTTTGTGTAGCTCCATTTGGAGTCAGATGGAATTTTCTGGAGCTCCATCTGGGGTCAGATGGAATTTTTCTGCAGGGCTCCATTTGGGGTCAGACAGACGTTTGTGGGGCTCTATTCGGGGTCAGATGGAATTTTGTGGTGCTCTGTGCAGGGTCAGACAGACGTTTGTGGAGCTCCATTAGGGTCCAGGCAGAAGTTTGTAGAGCTCCATTTAGGATCAGATGGAATTTTCTGGAGCTCCATTTGGGGTCAGATGGAATTTTTTTGTGGGGCTGCATTTGGGGTCAGACAGACGTTTGTGGGGCTCTATTCGGGGTCAGATGGAATTTTTTTGCGGGGTTGCATTTGGGGTCAGACAGACGTTTGTGGGGCTCTAATCAGGGTCAGACAGAATTTTGTGAAGCTCCATTCATGGTCAGACAATATTTGTTGAGCTCCATTTTGGGTCAGACAGAATTTTGTCCCAATCAAATGTTGTTGGAATATATTCAACTTCATATAAACTTCTGGCTGAAGTAAAGCTCCAAGTCACACCTCCTTACATACACAAGCAGCTCCAGTCACTTCAGCTTAGTATCTCAGCCCCTGTCTGTCACTGTCTGTTTAAAATGGGGAACATGGTCTTTCTAATCTGGGAGGATTGAACAGTCTGGGGTTTTTTAGTGATTCCTGACAGAGCTGCTGTTTCTGTCTGCTGCTGTTCAGTAACTGACACACAGCAGAGTCTCACTTTCACACACAGTCATCTCTGTACTTCTTACCTGTCTCCTCTCCTTCTGTTTCTCTCTCTCTCTCCTTCTCTTAGACTTCTTCCGTTCTTTGTTGCTGTCGTTTTCTCCAAACCTGGAGGAGCACAACCCCTCCGTCTCCGAATGGAGGCAGGACGTGGGGCGCGTTGTCACAGCAACGCTCTCTCAGGTACAGGGAGTGTTTTTGAGTCCGTGGCAGCTTCCTGTCAGTATGTGTGTTATTGTGGAGAAGGTTCCTGACGGCTGGAGAGTTTTAATGCTGTCTCTCTCTCTCACAGCCTGGATGATTTCCCCGCAGCACAAGAGCATTATATCTCTTAGAGAGAGTCGCATCGCCCCGAACTAGGCAGATAACAATCTCTCCAGACTCCGCCCTCCAACATGTTCATTTAGAGCTTCGAGTTATACATTCAACCCGAGAAACTGTAGAACAGACTCGGTTTATACCACAATACCTACATTTAGAGCTTAGAGTTATACACTCGACCTAACGAGAAACCGTAGAACAGACTCGGTTTATACCACAATACCTACATTTAGAGCTTAGAGTTATACACTCGGCCTAACGAGAAACTGTAGAACATGATTATTTAATATTTCATTGTTTATTAGTAAAACTACAATTTTGTATTAATAATCATACTTTTTAGTTGATTCAGTAACAGTGAAAGTTCTGTAGTTGTGTACTTGAGGAATCCAGGAGTTTAAAGAGGTTAAAATTTCTCTCACACAGTTTCCCCCCACTGCTGCACCCCCCACAACCCCCACACCCCGGTGCTGTTGTGGTTCTGGTGGAAATCACCCCGGCTGTGCGAGAGAGAGGGAGAGAATTAAAGTCTCTGAACGCAGAGAGAGCGGCATCACTCTGAAGCCAGTCAGCCAATTAAAGCTGTGGGATCCGAGAGGCACTCTATTACAGGCAGTCACTCAAGCACAGATATAATGGCCTCTCTCACTTTGTGTGTTTGCAGCTGAAGACTGTAAAGCTTTGTTAGTCCAGAACTCCAGAAAATACATCTTTGACCATCGCAGAGTTACTGCTGATGTTCCACTGTCAATTTGTTTGAGATTTAAATTACTGAAACCTAACTACATCATTAAAATAATAATTTACCTAATTAACGGCATATACATTTGATTTAATTTAAGAAATATGTTCATGTGATCTCAAGTGCATTGTCTGTTTACATTTACATGGAATTTATCTTCTGTATATATGTTTTAATGACTTCTTATTCATTTTCATATTTGATCAATATACCAAAAACAATAAAAACACTCATAATAAAACCATAATAAAATAAAATATCTCCTCTGCTGGACTGAGATTTAGAATCTTCCACACTGTTTCTGCACTTCCCGTCACAATCCCCATGACCTGTAAGTGTAAATCATTCAAATGAATTTACACTAGTAAATAAATAACAATAATAACACAAATTAATAATAGTAATAGACGTTGTTTGATGTCACACAGTAAACTTTTGAGGTCAGTGAACTGTGAATGGTAAATGAACAGAATGTCAGAATATTTACTGACTTTCTTAAGTTAAAACAAAACATGTTTTTTACTATCACAGCTACATTTTAGAACTGTACAACGAAACGCAGTACAATATTTGAGTAGCTTTGTAGTGTTTGTAATAATCTGTCTCTGTGCACATGTTTATAGAGTAAACAGTTTGGTTCCTATATGTCGTAGATGAATTCAAATAAACTCTGGGGTTTATGACATTAATAATGTTAATTAATCACTAATACTTTAAGATGTGTGTCATTTTCTATCATACAGTTTTATTTATCACTAATTAGATATTAAAGCTTTTCGGTAAGTCAGTTTGTCTCTAAAGCAGTTACACTCTCTGGAACCTGTAACAATCAAATACGTTCAAATATACAATAACAGGACCTACATTTAGGTCATGTATACGTACATTTTGTTAATCATTTAGGTAATATCTGTTATTTTAATAATATTTGCATAACAGTTCTCAAAGCGTGTGCTATTACAGGTAACAATGTTATTATTAGCGATTTTCACATAAAAGAAAGACTCCAGTTCTGTACTAATGCAGGTCATAATGGATAAATCCTAAACCACAGTCACCTGTAGAAATGGAAATTCAAAATTTATTAAGCAATTAAAACTAATCAACTTTCAACATGTGTGTGGTCAGGTGTGTGTGTTTCCAGAGGAGCGCTTGTTGGTGTCGGTGTTTCCTGGATCTCCGACTGCAGCTGAACTCTTCATCCTCCCCGAGAAAAACTACAGTAAACCCCGAGCGGAGGAACAACTCGACAAAGTAACACACACACACACACACACACACACACACACACACACACACACACATAGAAAACAGCATTTTCACAGGAAAGTCCTCCTTTTGGCTTTTGTCCAGCAGGGCAAAGACCTCCTGAGAAATGTGGATATAAATAGTACATAAAAATGAATTAATTGCCTCCAAACCCTCAGAGTCCTGGCCGTGACAGGTTCTACCCTACAACAGGGGATTTACATCAGACCCTTTAAACTTCATTTAGCTGTTCAGACGTTTTGAAGTGCAGCTGGGGGAAAAGTTCATACAGCACTGAGGACCTGAAAACTGGGTTGGAATTCTGCAATCAAGGAGAATCCAGGATGTCCTGGTTGGCACCCATGAAGCTTCCTCACAGGAGGAGGAGAAGACCTGGGTTTCAGCATGTTCTGCAGACTTCCCAGCCCTGAGAACATGGAGACAACATGGAAACCAGAACAGATTCTCTAGTGAGATGGGATTAATAAGCTACTTCACTGACTTGCTTCACTCGTTTGAAGGGCTTGAATAAGCAAGACCTCAGTTTGGAGTTTCGGAGGTGAGAGTCACAGAGCTCTTGGAGTTATGGAGCTACTCTGGATGTTTGCTATTATGTCAAGCACAGCATCTTCAAATCCACAGTAAAGAAAAAATGCTGCCTGGTTTGGCAAGTGGCTTTCCCGGAATGTTAAAGATTCCGATACACCACAAATGGATTCGAGTCTCAAGTCTCTCAGGTGCAAAGCCAACATCCTGGTGTTTCCTGGCAGGTGTGAGCTCCTTGGAGAAGAAAGGGACTGTGTGGAGTTTCAGTGGGCATCCTTGATATTGGGACAGTACAGCCCGCACTCCCACTTCAGAGGTATGAAGAACTTTCCAGAAGTCAGGCAGTGCAGAACAGGAGCTGACTGAAATTCCACTGGAGACCTCTGATCTGCTGGTGACCAGGAGAAGCTGTGCAGGGCACCTCTGAGGTAGATGGCTCAGAGAGCATCAGTACATTTCTAATCTGTGGATGTTCGCGTCAGGAGGTACACATCACTCGGACATGTTCTCCTTCTTGAATACAAACGAGACTGTATGTGCTTCTCAGGTCCAATCTGGTGTAAAGGCATAGTCTGAGATTCTCTAGCATGGCTGGAACCACAGGCAGGAGATAACGATACCTAACTGTTCATTAGGAACACAATGTTCTGTACAAGGCCTAAGACGTCTATCTGATTCCCATTAGGAGTAATTCAAAAGGAGCAGTGGAGCAGTGGAAGATCTGCTGAAGCCGTATTCTCCTCAGCGTTTGCCATCATGTTCCTGGTTTGGCCTTACAAAAACGGAACAGAGTGATGTTAAATAAGTTGAGTGGAGATCCTGGACACGTCCGTTAGTGATGTGTCTGGTAATTATTCCAGCCTGATGGAGTTCAAGTGTAAATTAAAGCTGAGAAGTGCTGAAGCGTAACAAGAGCAATAACCAGACTCATTTACATTTCAGAAAGCAGAAGTTTGCAGCAGGTGATGGTGTATGAGCACCTTCACATTCCTGAAAAGGCACTGAAAGAAAATTCATATATAGATACACTGCATGGGCATGTGGTGTGTATTTACGGAGCTGCTGGAAAGTTTGTGAGCTCTTTATCATTTTGTACATGAAAATGACCTAAAATATGATCATATCTTCATTTAACAATAAAGTGAACCCAAAGAAACAAATAACACAAACAGTTATCCAGTTTTCCAAAGTGCTCCAGCTTTAAATGTTGGTGAAAGTATGTGAACCTCTAGAGTGATCAGTTTGGTGTAGGTGAATCAGGAAGATCAATCATTTGGATGTAAAGGGGGGGGGGGAAATGATGGCTTAAATGAGATTGTATTCATTTGATGGAGCTATGAATTCTGGATTGTTCTCAGTACAATGTTAGAACATCCATCCCTAAAATTAAGCTCAACAGAAGGTCCTGAAGAAAGACGGAACCCCTAAACACACCCGTTAGTCCTCAAAGAAGGTTAAAGCAGAAGAAATGCTGCATTATGGAACAACTGAGACAAACATTCAGACCTTAATTCAGTAGTGATGTTGAGGCAGAACCTCAGGTGGGCCCACCAACATAACAGCTAGGGCGATTCTGTAGGAGGAATGAGCTGAGAAGTCAGTGTGCTCACCAACAGTTCCAGGAACCTTTATGTTGAAGTCATCGCTGCTCAGCGGGACACCAGTTCCTGAAAGCAGAGCTTCATTTATCCAAAATGAATATTGTTTGCGTTATTAGTTTTATTGGGTTGTTTGTCTGTTGCTTTAATTCATTTTTAGTCATATTAATGTAAAAATTCACCCCATAATAGAGTTCACAATCGTTCAAGCAGCGCTCTATTTTTATAGGACTTCATAACTATTAATGCCGCTTAATGCTGCTTTAATAATGAGGAGGCTTTATTAAAGTAATAAAGTAATGCTGCATCATTTTATTGGCTCATTCTTCAGGAAATTATCCCACAATGTCACAGGAAGTTGGTATTTACTGTATGTACATAAATGATAAAATGGAGAAACATGTTTTTTGTCTGACAGCAGCCGCATGTTGAATGAACTGATTGTTTACCTTTAGTTACCATTGAGTTTCCCATCATGTTCCTGTTAACTGTGCTGAATTCTCTCCTACCAGCGGTTGGTTGGATGTAGTTGGAGAGCTGATGGTGTTTTTCTGTTGTTTTCTGCTTTAGTGAGTAAATTGCTTGCTGAACAGAGTTCCTGCTGTGTTTCAGATGCTGGAGGTGTTCATTAACGCTCTGAACCAGAACCTGATCCAGTTTGATCTGAAACCGGACACTCGGATCACTGTTTCTGTCACTCAACTCACACTGGGTAACTCACACACACACACACACCGGGGACTGACACTCCTGTCACTTTGTTCCGCTTCATGGCTTCGCTCTGACACGGCCGCTGTTTCAGTCTGACACCGCCGCGGCTGCCGAACTCAGCAGAATCCTTTATAAACAGATCAGACGGTGCGGGATAAAGAGGCTTCAGAGGAATATAATCCCCCGTTTTAACCAGTCACACTAAAATAAGCAAATGAATAAATACCATAACAGGGAAAAATACAGGAATTTGATTCGGACTGCAGCCCTTAACCTCTAATATGAGCTGCTTTCAGACACGTATAAAGAGGAGCTGCTGAGAGCTTCACTGAGCAAGACGACCATTTAAAATCAAACCTCATTTACATTCACAGGAATACTCGACCCCACTTTAAAGTGTCTCTAATAACTGTGTAGTTATACATTAACATCACATGCAACCAAGGTGGGAAATACAGCGGGAGCTTGGGGGGGGGTCCCTCCTAAATGTCTCAAAAGCAGAAATCTTAGTGGTCCCTAAAAAAAAGCATATTACGGCGTTGTGTTGTTCTTTATGGGTGAAACAGCTGCTCAGATACAGATTCAGGTGAAGGTCACTGTTTAGCTGTTTCACCCACCAATCAGAGCTTCTGTCCTTCTGAACTAATTAGAGCTGCAGCATTGCTCTGCCTCAGGGGGGGCGCTGTAGCACACTGGTTCACCCAGCTGATCCTTCATAGCCAAGTAGCTGTAACTACCAGGACACCTCTGGGTTAGATCTCAGGGTGCTGAAGGGGAATATTAGCTGAAGCATCAGTGCCACCATAGTGAGAGAGTTAGCAGCCAGCCAACATGGGACCATGTATTCATGTACTTACGGATGCATCTAGCTGGAATAGTGTATTATCTGTTATCTAACTACACGTGTGTAACCGGGTGAGGGTAATTACGTTTGTCTGAGTTGTGTTGTTTTATTGGAACAGAAGGGGTATCAGCCAGTATCAGTACCGGGCTGAAACTGTTCAAAATCACTGGATCAGATATCGGAGGACTGAAAGTATAATCCGATATGATCCGTTAGTCTAAACTATCCTGTAAATGCTTAACTCTCTGGCGTCTGAGCCACTGTTTTATTCTTTTGTAGTTCCAGGGATGAACAGCAGCTCAGTCTAGCTAGAACTGAGAGCTGGAGAGCTGTTCTCCATGACGATATGTCAGTCAGACATGCACAAGATGCGACTGCAAACCTTAGAATCAGATGGTGAGAAGGGGAGACGTAAATGGTGTCAGTGTCTATATCGGAAGATACTCAAGGTTCCAGTATCAGTATATGTATCAGTGGATACTCATGGTTGTGGTAACATTATCTATATTGGTGAATACTAAAGTTTGTAGTAATGGGAGATACTGAAGGTCGTGGTATCAGTATCTGTATCAGCTGATAATCAGTTTGCAGTGTCAGTATCTGCAGATACTTTTGATTGCAATATTTATATCAGCACTGGACATGAAAAAGCGATGTCGAGGCACTCCTGGTAATTGCGCTGGAGAAAGTATGTTGTTAAAGTGTGTATCTACCAGATTTATACATTTACTAGTATTTACAGATTAATAGATTAATGTGCTGAACTATTGCAGAAAATTAATATGGTGGGTAAATGTGCTGGACCGATGAAGACTCCATCAGGCTCTTCACCGGCAGGCTGGGCCAAACACTTTTATCCAGAAACAGCAGCAGATTGGATGATTTAGTGTCTGTCTCTGTTCAGTCGAGTTATAAATAAGAGAATCAGAAACAGTAACAGGTTTAGTGGGTGGCTGTTTTCAAGCTTTGATAAAGAGAGATAGACCAGTGTACTGAATAACAACAGAGGAGTGCCTCCTCTGGAGTCTGGAGGTGATTGTTGTTGTATAGTGCGGTAGATAACACCGCTATCAATTTCCCACCACCCGCCACCCCATCCAGCCGCACACTCCACACTACAGCAGTAACTGTGTGTGTGCACACCGGCAGCGATGAAAACAAGAAGGAAGCCGGAAGTCAGTCATTCCAAATGAGAGACAGCCACACTCAGCACCATGACCACGGGGATGCGAAGTGGCGATAACCATGTTTTTGCAAACCTTTCTGCTCAGCTGGAGAATAAGTTCAGAAATAAAATACTAAGGAGTATAGTAATACTAAGTACTATCAGCCTACGCTGGCTGACCACTGGGTGTTACTGACTCTGATGCTTTTAAAATGTACTTTGCATGACCACAATGCAACACAGTGGAACCTGCCACCTGTCTCCTCTTGTTTCAAAACACCCACCAGTGACCAGCTGAAGGCTGGCAGAGCAACTCTAAGTGCATGCAGGTTGAGAGTCCATGGCCAAAACTACTGACGCTACACCAGAAACAGTCTGACAGATGCCATTACTAGCTAATGCTAACTGGAAGACTGAATGCTTCAGGAAATGAATGGTTACCAGCAAATTAGACTTGCTTCAGAGACTCACTCAAGATGGTCAAGATCTGCACGCTTTAACAGGGAAGGGCATTAGCAGAAGAGGCTACGCTTTGGAAGGGGGTGGGGGGGGGGTTCCGGCCCCCTGACTGTAGCTGATTTAAGATCATCAGAGGGACTCGCTCTTTCCACCAGAAAAAAAATACTTCTACCCTTTTCAGGCAGACCAATTCATCTTCATTTCTGTGAATAGGAAAAGGTTCAGGATGCAGCCGGAATTCTGCTGAAAGGTCACACAGCGCATGTGTGTGTGTGTGCACATGTGTGATAGTATAAAGACTGATCTGCCTGTCACTGCTTCACAGTCCTCCTAAACACATAGTCTAATTAAGAGTTCCGTACAAGCAGAGTTAGAATGGAGTGTGACGGCATTTCTGGATATTATATGGTCCATGTTAAACGTAGAGTGCAGGTGATGTGCTGTCTCGATACTGATACTGCTTATAACACTATGTGAACTGTATGTACTTTTTTACACACACTGTCCGTTCTCTGGTCAGGGTGTGAGAACTGACCAACGAGAGTTCAGATAAAGACGTGTTCATAAAACAAACATCATTAAACAGGAAGCTGCTACGAGGAATGCTGGACAGGATGGATGGCTGAAAGGTGGTCTCTTTTCTGGCTCTGTTAGATTTGCTCTCTGAGGAAGATGCTCTGCCCTGTGGCCACTTTTGATTGGTCAGAATGCTCCTGGTTTTACACAGTAACAGTTTGGTCAGAGATAAAAGTGAAGGAACTCTGAGAGAGAGAGGAAGGAGGAGGGAGAAGGTGGTTCCTTCAAGAGACAGAATCTCTAGTTCTGAATCTGTCTGTGAGTCTGTTTGTGAGTCTATCTGTCTTTCTGTTTTTATATCTCGTTGTCTATCTATTTGTCTGTCTATCATCTGTCTCTCTGTTTGTCTATCTACATGTCTGTCTGTCTGTCTGTCTATCTGTCTGTCTGTTTGTCTGTTTTTCAGGTGGCATTGTTATGTTGTATTTGTCTTGCCCTAATATTTACAGTCAGGTCGGTGTAAGATTATTAAATTCCACTGAACCAAAAACTGTAAATATCACTGAAATGAAGTATGTTGTATTGAATATACAAAGTCAGAATATTACACCATGTACATGTGATAGACTGTAATACATATTCAGGATAAGACGTCTGTCGTGTGTACTGTGTGTAATACATTGTTGTGTGTGTGTAGCTCCTTTGGTGGACTCCAGTGCGCTCCCCAGTGGCTCTGCAGCACTGATGCTGGTGTCTCTGGCCTTCGTGGGTTTGGCCGTGTTCTTCGTCTACAAGTTTAAACGGTATCGTATACTCACACGCAGTGTTTATTTCAGTAAAATAAGAATATTCATCTCCAGTTTCACACTGTTTATAGTAATATCATCAAAAAACTGAATAATAGATAAAAAGAATGAACAGGAAAAAAAAACAGTAAAAACTGGAATTGGTGATCGGAAAGGCATCCCTTAACGCACACACACCTTAAGGTAGATGGGCTACAACTCCACCAGACTCTATTCCTGTCTGGAGAGACCAAGAATCTGGAACTACAGTGGACGCCAGCTCATCCAAACTCCACAGATGAAGACCAGAAAGACTTTGCCAGTCGAAAGAATTTTAATTTCTGTAGAATTATGGTTGACGGTTAGTGTAAACGTCATGAATCTCTGGATCCAGCCTGCAGTGTGTTGCTAGCTCCAGTTGGTGGTGGTATAATGGTGGGGGGAATGTTTTCTTAACATACATTGGGCCCATAATATCAGTCAAGTTCAGTGAATTTCAGGGGCTTCTCCAGTCACCAGGCCTGAACCCAGTACAGCACATTTAGGAAAAGATGGTAGAGCAAGACAGTCACAGCAGGAAAGTCCAGCTGATAAATCTGCAGCAATTTCTTGGAACGCCAACATAGACAACAAGGTCCCAAGGAAGGTTTTCAGGACCTGATTAAATCTGTAATATGAAGAATCCAGCTGTTCTGAGAGTAAAGGTGGTTCTAATAAAGTAGATACTGAGTGTATAAATATACAAATAACACTGTGTGTGTGTGTGTGTGTGTGTGTGTGTGTGTGTGTGTGTGTGTGTGATCAGTAAGATTCCATGGATTCATGTTCAGACAGAGGACACACAAGAAAAGGAACCAGAAATGATCAGCACTGTCGAACCGGGCCAGAACACCACGCACACTTCATACACACCACGCAACACCGCACACACTCCATACACACCACGCAACAGCACACACATCCCTTTTACCACTCGCTTCAGCACACACACTCCACTCCCATCATGCCCAGGAGCCCACAACCAGGCTCTGCCCCCACGCACTGCCCGGGACATGATGGAGGAGCTTGAGACCCCAAACGGAGGTAAAAACAATAAAACACAAACACAGGCACAGAGTGTTCTTTAGGTCGGAAGTGGCTGTTTTTTGCTGATACATGAGAAAAATACAAAGTTACCTCAAGATTATTCACACAGAAATATTTATACAATAAATGAACATTTATGTCACAATTATTGTTAGAAATTGTCTCGCTGAGGTCACAGTAAAGCACCACTGTATCAGCTGAACCCTCCTGTAGGCCTTGCGCCACCATGTGGGGGTTTTGCTTTGCCTTGCTGTCTGTAATGAGGGTCGTGAGGCAGGTTGCATGTGCAGATATTTTAATTTGGAGCGTTCCAATACTCACAGTCTGGATAACAGACGGGTCAAAACACAGACACGGCTCAGAACTCAGGAAGTAACATTTCCCAACTTCCCAAACTAACTGGCCAAACACAGGGCTCTATGTGGCTTAATGAGTCCATGATCACCTGCAGGTGTGAGCAATGGGTGGAGCAGGTGGAGCCAGGGAGGAACCGGAAAAGAAAAACAAATGGACTAGTCAGTAACCATGTGTAGTACCTCGCATGCCCAGGAGGGGGCAGTATATTACACTGTCCAGCATGAGAGCAGCACTACCTGAGAGGTTACTCGGACTTCTTGGAGTTCCCTTTACCTGCCATTTCTTAATGACATCACCGTCAGTGGAAATAGACCTTGCTCGCTCCCTGTGTCGTCACATCCGTCTGTAAATAGTAGCGTTATCAAATTCCACCTGTTTAACAGAGCGGCAGTGGAGGCTCGCCGTTTTCCAGCCTCACTGCTGCATGGAGCTCAGCGGTAAGCTCAGTAAATGGAGTATGCTGCGGCAGACACCTGTGCCACACACCCAGATGGAAATAATTCATTTTAAGGTGCATCTTTTAAATTTAGCCATTCGTAGCAGCTGCATTCAGGCGGCAGCGGGTATTCTGGAAAAATCCGAACAAGAGGAGTCTGCCTGTTAGGAGCTCTCCAACGCAGTGAAAGAGCAGAGCAGACCTGTATGTTTAACATCACTTCACATCTGTAAAGGGACCGAATAAAGAAACTAGAGCTTATTGTGCTTCAAGGAGAAAAAGTACCAGCAGGTTTAATTCTTCCACTCAGTCCATATAAACATGAGCAGCATTAGCGAGCGCTCTGAACAGCTTGACTAGCAAAGAGACACAACACTGTATTCGTACCTGAAAGTGAACTGTTCAGTCACGGTGGATGTAGTTCTCCAGGTCTTTAAGCAAATCCCTCTGCTAAATTCCAGGATGGTACATACATCTGCTAGTTGCTCCTCCTCTCTGAGCTGATCAAGTTTAATCATAAATGTGAGCTAAACTGTCCTACTCTTCAGACCTTGTCCAGCCTCCGGATCAGTTTCACAGTTTGAAGTGACACACGACAAGCAGAAACATAATTTTTCAGTGTGATTGACTGATTGATTGATTGCTTGATTGATTGGAAACTCTTACAAGGCCGTTTGATTGAATGAGTCCGATGCATTTAGGAATGCAGTATTTCTTCCCAGCAGTAGTCTCGGGCATTCTTTACAACACATCCAAAAGAAGTTTATCCTTCCTATTTAAGCTTCCGCATTAACATAGCGGAAGTGTGGGAACAGTCTACTGTGAGCTGGAAGCTGGAAGATATCTTTCTAGTTTTTATCCGTTAGCTTCGTTCTTCTCAGCCAGCTGTTTAGCGGAGCTCATAGTTGTTGAGTGTTGGATTGTTTGAAGAGTCAAAGAATTTGTTACACTCTGGAATCACTAGTTGCCAACTCCTGACCTGCCTAACCAGTCCGGATAAGTCTTTTAAGGCCTGACGAGTTTTAAGACTTTACAGCCTTTTGAAGGTGTGTACAGGTTTGTTTTGCACATGTCAAAGTCTCCAAAGCTACTATGAGGTGAAGTTATGCGTAAGACGTTTCATAGGAATATTTTATATTAATAATAATGTCTAATAATGGAACACAGAAGGTTCATTCCAGGCAGATTATTTCTGTTTGAAACTATTAGACTATTAGTTTCAGGCTGAGATACTGCAGCTGTGTGTGTGTGTGTGTGTGTGTGTGTGTGTGTG
>CM067483.1:1403329-1428293 GCA_034552555.1 Semaprochilodus insignis | reverse complement strand
TGTGTGTGTGTGTGTGTGTGTGTGTGTGTGAGGTCAGTAGATTGACCCTTGTTCCCCCCCAGTGTCCAGTCTGGAAGTTTCCTCTCAGCCTCGTATTGATTTTCCTTTTACACTTCTCTCTTCCCTCATCAGAAGCTGATTGCAGGCCGTTTTCCCCGCTGACTGCGTTTACACCTCTTTATGTTCCTGAATCAAATACAAAACAGTGTGATCTCTTTTAAAGCGATACTTCAGACAAAAATCCACCCCGCCACCCCCCTGCCCGCCGCAACCCGCCCCCACACACACATTTCAAATGTAGCTGATCAGCGAAGACGTGTTTAGTACCTGAAGTTTGCTTCTTTAGTTTAAAGGCTAAAGAAACTGATATTGTTGCCCAGCAGTTAGCACCAAGCTAACAGCAGAAAGCTGAGATCCCACCAGTTAAGAATGATAGACGGGATGGTGTGGTTTCTGGCACCGTGACACACAACTAAGGACAAACATGGACTAAAATATGGTTTAACCATCTCCACTATCATTACACGTGCGGTTAGCATCATGCTAATTGTTGGGGTTTAATCTTCTGTTAGTTCAATCTTTAGCCTTATAGTTGCAGTGCTAAAACTGAAGAGGCACTTTAACTTTCAAACATGTCTTTGCTGTTTGAACACATTTGGTGGGGTTGTGTGTGTGTTGTGGGGTATGGAGGGGTGGGTGGGTGGAAGTGTGTGCCTGAACTTACTTACTTACTTAGCCTGAACTACTGCATTAATCCTGAGGCACTTAAGGGTGGTGGTCACTTTCGGTGATTTCGGCTGCTTTCTTTTTAGGGGCTGGAGGCTTTGGTGAGAGACTGCGGAACAGAGAGATTCCGAACTGTACCAACGTCTGAAATCAGTGCCACCAACCAAAAACCTCTCTTTCTCGCCTTATCGGTGATTTTATCTTCGGTCTTGTCTTTTTGTTCATTGGGAAGAATGTATTTATTTAAACTGTAAATAAAGTTTTAATGTGTGGAGAGTAACGGAATAGAGCTTATGTTAGAATTTAAGTCCAGTAGTTCTGATAGATTACTGAAGAAATGTGTTGTTTGACCGTGTCACTAACATGGGATCTGTAATATACTTACCTTTAATTGGTACACAGTGTAGGTCACTTTAGGTCATTTTACATAAAACTATTTAAATCATCTTCTGCATGAGAACCGAGAGTTATTTGAAGGACTGTAAATGAAATTTTAGAGCACTTTAGGGCGATGAATGTCACACATTTGATTTCTGAGTCTAATATAAACAATCCGAACCTGAAAAGAATCATTTTGATGGTTATAAATGTTCTTCTAAAGGATTTTAACGATCTATGTTGATTAAAAAAACTGTAGAGGCTACACAAAATGAATGCTTGTTGTTGGAAGCTATCAGCTGTAGAAGATTCTAGTTTCATCACCAGCATCGTGACTGTGTCTTTGTGCCTTTACGCTGTGGATAATTTTGATAAATCGAGCTGCTGTATATTTAATTTGCTGTTTATGATTATATACAGTAGATATTATACTGCATGAGTCATTGCTTCTTAAAGCCGATAGCCCCGGTTCTCAATCCGACTGTGAATTTCACTGTTTCAGTCCTAATAAATGTATTTTTACATAAAGATAACTTCCAAGGTGTTGTTTTTTTCTCCGTTCTGCCTGCGGAGCACTTTTTAAAACCGAGACTGACACAAAGCAGCTTTAGAAGAAGATTGAACTTGAGAAATGGAGTGTATTTTAATATTCAGTGTGACTATAAACATGTTTTTATGCAGTTTCCTGAATGAATCCGCTCTGCTGTACATGCCGTATTCCAGGTTTGTGAGTGTTGGTAATACGCAAGTGCCAATAACATTAAAGATCATCAGATTCGGTTTTCTTTAAGGTACATTTAAAATGCTGTAATTTTAATGTACATATTTGTTGTTATTTAGTTATTTGAACTTGAAGTGCAGACAAAAACAACTCACAAATAGCTTTAATTTAATTTTATCAGATTTAAACCAGAAGTGAACTGTTGTTACACATAGAAAACATTCTATATTATTTGGTTGAAATTCTGGATAAATATTCAAAAACGACTAAAATTTGATAAAGAAACTGAAAATGGTCTTTTCTTTGTATCCACTTCATACAATAATCATTTATTAATTCATCTTCTGAGCCACATATCCTTCTGGGTTGGGGGGGGTGCTGGAGCCTATCCCAACTCTCATTTGGTGGAAACACCCTGGACAGGCCGCCAGTCCATCACGGTACCAAAATCATTAAAACTTCATATTCCAAATAAACACCAATAATATCAATAATATCAATATAAAATTTCATCATATTATAAATATACAACAAATGTTCTTTAAATAGCTCATTCTCATTTTAAACACGTACACGTGTGCTGTGTTAATGTCAGCGAGTTAGCAGAGGACAGTTTCTGATCAGTTGCTGTCCTCAGGGAAATATTTGAACTTCTGGATGAGCATTTCTGCTGACCTGACTGTTTCTCATTACTGAGGTTTGTGTACATAGTGCCACATTTTAAGAGATATGCTAATGTCCCCTCTTAGCACAGACGCCCTCACACCCTCTCTCACCCTAACAAAGAAACAGCTCTATAAAATAAAAAAATATATATTTTTTACAAATTAATGCACAGTCAAGCACACTTAATACAATCAAGTCCATAAGTATATGGAAAGTGACACAGGTTTTGTCATTTTGTACACCACCACCCTAGATTTGATACGAAGTAGTCATGGAGGATGGAGAAGTGTAGACTTTCAACTTTATTTCACTTTTAATACTACCTCCACCATGTTTCACAGATGATGTGGTATGCTTCGGATCATGAGCCATCTCTGTCTTTCCCCATACTCTTCCTTAATTGAGAGTTCTTATCCCGTACAAATAAACATTACAGACGTCCTGTGATTCTCACAGAGCTCTAATCCCGTTCCAGTAGTGTTTAAGACTGGGATTAATCCTAAAACTTGCTCTGGAGCCCGGCCCTTTATATCTAACAGCTCGTCTGATCACACGGTTCCGAGTTGGCATGTTTTACATGGAGGTGTGTGATCAGTGCTTTTCACCTGCAGGCACATCATCTAAATTCATCGTGCATGTTTCTGTAGCTCCTGCGCCTCGTTGGCAAAGAGAAGCATTAGCTCTATCACCGAAGCACCAAGTCAGATTCACGTTGAAGAGTGGACTGTAGTAGATTTGCAGTGTTTATCTGTCAGATCTTTAATTAGTGCAGGTTAGAACCCAAAGCTCTGCTCTCTTCAGATATGAAGAACAAACGTGTCCCCGAAACTGCTTCTATTTCCCTCAAATTCAGGGAATTCAGTGTGTATAAGGGGTTGAATCTGACAGTGTGTGTGTGTGTGTTGCCTCCTGCCTGTCGTGTCTCGCTGTGGCTGAAAGATATTTAACATTTCCAAAGGTCATCCTCCGCTCTCCGCCGTACAGAGATATCGATATAGGAGGGTCTATTTAAGACCGTGTGAATGATTATTTAATACCGTATGAATGATTATAACACCTGTCTTCATTTCTTTGCAGCTCTGCTGGAGACTCTCAGCCTGTCCGGCTTCACACACGCGCACTCGCACCTCTTAATGCTGCACTCCAGTGTGATTTGATTGGCACAGATTTGCAGGATTTGATGAAAAGACCATGTGTTTCATTTTTTTCTGCCTAATCATTATTCATGACCTTTGGAAAAAATGCGAGGCGTCGTCACCAAACTGTCAAAACAAATCATTAAGCAGTGGGAGGGCTGCAGTCGGACTGCGTGACCAGGAAACTGAAATGAAGATATTTTGAGTTCACATGCGTATTGTATATGATTGCGGTTCACTATATTATGTGAGCTGCATTTTCACATGACTTCTAAGAATGAATAATGATGTTTGAAAGATGTAAACTGGTAAAGTATATACAGGTACATACAGTGGACACAACAGAAACAATACAAGTATTGAGCAGCTAATTCTTCAAGCCGTCCAGAGCCGCTTGAGTCCTCAACAGTGAAAGTGGCCTGACCGAACCTTTCAGCATTAACTGCTTATGACTGATGGAAATGTGTGGACTATCATTAACACTCACTTTGCAAAACTGTGTGTGTGTGTGTGTTTACAACATAGAATCTGACTGGAATGCCTTGTTAAGAAAGGCTGGGAACACTGAGGGGGCATCAGTAAGTCCATATGGCATTACTGGATGCTTGTAATGACCAGAAGTACTACAGCATGCGGTCTCCCATTCACCAGTATTCCCTGATAAGGACAAGGGGTCTCATTTATAAACAATTCAAATGCTCATGCAACCACCCATACAAATCCAAGATTTGTAAAGAAATGCTTTTCTATATTTGTATATATTTATGGACACTTGGACTCATTTATTCATTTAATTGTGTGGCTTAGCCCATTTGCACAAAACTCAGCTGTAGCCACCCTCTAGCGCATTCAGTTGTGGAGTGCTGCACTTGACTGCTCAAAAATCACTTGTTTTTCACCCTCCACTCCATCATTGTAACCACAACATGTTCAACAGTAAATTGGACACCCCACACCTGCACTGAAGTAACTTAGATTGGCCATGTTAGGGTCGTTTTTGGAGGGTAATTGCAGGAGCTGGTGAGATATGATCTCATTCACTCTTTTGGAGAGGGCTTGGATTAGTGCTGGTTTAGCTGTTCTAAAGCACTAGTGGGAGGGCAGGTAGCAGTACTTATCTGTCAATGTATTTAAACCATGATAATGATCGACCCACAGAGCTTCTTTTCTAAAAAGAGGCCTGTACAAGGATATACACAGCCTTAGTGGGCTGGCATCTTCTATGAGCTCAGTAGCAGAGTGTCCTGTAGTCAGTAAGAGTTTTAATTTGCCAAATTCTAAACATTTCTTGCAAAACGTTAGAACATTAGAATGTGCGGGTGTTGACTAATTAGCAATTAGAAACCAGTGGTGAAGATGAATAGGGATCTGTTCATCATGCCAAACTTATATGGTGAGCTGGAAAAGAGCTGTGATGGGTGACTGATCTAGTTCCTATTGACCTTTTGTCTGAGTAGAGGAGCTGGTAAGTAGTACAGGGGCAACTGTTCTCAGCCTAGGGATGCACCGATCCAGCTTTTCCAGTTCCGATACCAGCACCGATACATAAACTTTGCATATCTGTGGATACCCGATATCGATCCGATACCATTTTTGAAGGAATAAACCATATACTTCACCATGTTGGAGCGACGTACGGCACCAGGATTTACATTAACACTACTTTATTAAGCTCACTCATACAGCTACTCTCTGGCTCGCTCCATGTTGTTGTTCCTGTTTGTAAGTCAAGTCTACTGTAAGGTCTCAGGTTCCTGCAGATCCACCTCTGGCCACTCAGGGGAGACAAAGGGCAACCAATGTGCAATCAAGCGGCAAATGCTAACACCTGCAGTTCACACTACTTAAGCGTGAGAGTGCCGGCCCTTGGTTGCTCAGTCTTCAGTTCACGTCTCTCTCATGACTAGCCGGTAGAAGGTTTCGAGCCTCTCAAGGCAGGTTTCTTCTTCCCCTCTTCAGAGCACACTCGCGAGTCAGACGTTAGGAGGGTTTCATTGTGAGCTTCCTTGTCGCTTGAGGAAATCGTTTTGTTTTGCTCCATTGAGCACGCCAGTTTTTCCTCCTGGCAGCCTTTGTATGTTCCCCGTTTGTAAGTTTTTCCACTGCACACTGAGTCCACTCTACTGGGGAATTGTTAGCTCACCTCATAACGAGCTGGTCTGTGATCACAGCGACCACGGTTCCAGCCTCGCTGAGGTGCGTCAGTTCCCCGTTACATCTACAGACACCCCGCAAACATGCTATTGACGGCATAGCACACATCGCAAACGAATTAGACTGGGGATCAGCCCCATGGATCGGCCTAACTATCCGATACCCAATCCAGCTGATATAATTCATATCAGAGCCCATATCCAATCCTAATATTGGATTGGTGCATCCCTAGTTGTGCCACATCATAATGGCTCCTGAATCTATGAGAGCTGGAAAAAACAAGTTCATGTGGTAACCAAGACTAATACACATGATAAACAACCAGCACCAGAAAGATTGCTGGATTGCTGGTTTAACTGGAGCTAACCTACTATACTGGGGCACATGCCACACAGAGCATGTTTAATAGAAGTGCCCCTTCTCTCCAGGGTGGAGAAAAACCTGTGGAGGGAGTGGTGGAGCAGTTGTCACCCCACCCCACCCTCCCCCACCCCTGCCTAAAAACCACCTTAAAGTGAGGAAAAGCTGCACATAGTCTTGTGTTATATTCGGGCTATTAGGCCAATCGGTCACCCCATCCGAAGCTTTGTCTGTGGAGAGAGAAGATCACCTTAGAGTGTCAGAAATAACCGGGCCAGTGCACATGCCTAAAACAGATGAACACTGGAGCATAAACCCTGGCACTCTCTGGATTTCCATCATATTTATCTGGGAGAACAGTCTGCAGAACAGGTGAATCCGCAGGGGGAGCCGGAAAATCTGCCTGACCCCACCGAGCTGACAGACAGCAAAAGGAGTGGAAACTGAACAAGCTCCACCAAAGGCAGCTCACCTGGGGAGAACAGTGCTGAGTGGCCTGACGTCTTCTGCTTAACAGTAATCTCAGAGGGATCAGATGACGTACCTTTTAACACAGACTGGAGATTTGAATATACACACAGATCTGTAATTATGAATCCATAGTCCATGTAGAGCGAACCAGAAAAACAGTCCAGCACAAATGTTAATGCCGAAAACACACAACATAAAATAACATGATCACAAAAAGAGAGTAAACATAGGACGTCAGGTACACCAGGTAACCAGGAGACTTAGGACCCAGGAAACTGTGTAGTCCAGGGCAGGGGTGCTCAATCCTGGAGAATTCCCAATCCAACACACCTGGCTCTAATATACAGGTGTAGGTTAGATTAGAGTTGGAGCTGCAAGATATCAGATCTCCAGGACCAGAAGTGGAAACCACTGATCCAGGTACTGGCAGGTGACCAGCTACAGGTGTGTGAGCACTGTTAGGTCCAGTCTCATGTGTTGAAGTTGTTTGACATGAAAATGCACTGCTGTTTAATATTCAGCCCAACATGACCTGCATTTGTGTGTTTGAAAGAAAGATTGAAAGACATTGAAAGACATTTGAAAGACATTATTTCATTTAGTGTTTTCATCAGTTCTTCTGTTCACAGCACATGGAGTTATGGATTCATATGAACTTCAACAAGACCTACTGTAACTCTTTAGCTGTATTTGTTTTACTGGTGAGTCTAAGAGAGACCTACTGCCTGCTGGTTTACTCTCGAAACCCAGGCAGTTATGTGCAGTGGCATTTAATTCAGAGAATAAACACAGAATCTTTAGAACATGTAAGCACAGCGTGGTCCAGCATGTGCTGTTATTGAGCTGCAGCAGCTTCAGGAGCGTTCTCAGCAGGATTCATTCTACCTGGTGGAACAGATTTTTATTAATATGACAGCTCCCTGCAGGAAAAAAGACATATTCCAGCTAATTTCTCTGCATCTGATTGCACTAATCATGTCTACCTGTCACTGTTTTCACTGCCGCAGGATCGCGCATCGAGATTTATTTCTGAAAATCAGTGACAACAATTACAAAGTTCAGTTAAAGAAAATAATGTGTTGACTATGGTGATAATGATAGTGATGGTGATAGTGATATTGATGGTGAAGGTGATGACGATGATCATGGTGGTTATGATGACGATGATTATAGTGATAGTGATATTGATGGTGAAGGTGATGACGATGATAGTGATATTGATGGTGAAGGTGATGACGATGATCATGGTGGTTATGATGACGATGATAGTGATAGTGATATTGATGGTGACGGTGATGACAATGATCATGGTGGTTACGATGACAATGATTATAGTGATAGTGATATTGATGGTGAAGGTGATGACAGTGATCATGGTGGTTACGATGCCAATGATGATAGTGATATTGATGGTGAAGGTGATGACGATGATCATGGTGGTTATGATGATGATGATTATAGTGATAGTGATATTGATGGTGAAGGTGATGACAGTGATCATGGTGGTTATGATGATGATGATTATAGTGATAGTGATATTGATGGTGAAGGTGATGACAGTGATCATGGTGGTTACGATGACAATGATGATAGTGATATTGATGGTGAAGGTGATGACGATGATCTTGGTGGTTACGATAATAATGATGATAGTGATATTGATGGTGAAGGTGATGACGATGATCTTGGTGGTTACGATGACAATGATGATAGTAATAGTGATATTGATGGTGAAGGTGATGACGATGATCTTGGTGATTACGATAATAATGATGATAGTGATAGTGGTATTGATGGTGACGATAACAGTGATCGTAGTGATTATGGTGTTGTACTAATGTGGTGATGATGGTAATAAGGTATTAATGATTGTGAATGTGCTGGTGTTGGTAATTGGGGTGATGGTACTTATGGTAACGTTGATGGTGATTGTCATATTGATGATGGCAACGGGGATGGTGGTGATAGTGATGTTGGTGGAGACTGTGGTGAAATGGATCATGGTGATGTTGATGCTGATGGTAAAAATGGTGATAATAATTGTAAAGGTGATGTGGGGATTGTGGTGATGGTTGTGATAACGGCTGCTAACAGTGATGGTGGTGATGGTAATGTTGGTGGGGATTGCAGTGGAAGGGATCGTGGTGATGTTGATGGTATTAACTATGACAATGATGGTAAAGGTGATGTGGTGACTGTGGTGATGGTGGTGATTATGGTCGGTAAAGCGATGGTGGTGATGGTATTAATGGTAGTGATGATGACGGCGATGAGGACCAGTTAGCAGTCAGCTCATCCTGCAGTAGAGTAGTAGATTTTATGATGGAGATGACAGAGTGATGAGTGTCCTCAACGTCCGACATCATGCACACACACACACACATCCATGCTCGATGAGTAATGATAGTGTCTGCTGACCCGTATGAGGGTCAGTACATCAATTACAGATTCTAATAAAGCAGCAGACACTTCTCACACACACACAGACACAAACACACACAGAGTCAGTGTGTAGGTGTGTGTGTGTGTGTGTGCGTGTGTGTGAAACAGCATTAAGTAAAACACATACACACACATTAACATCACTGCTAACTGAACTGTTCACTAGAACTTCTTTCTGCATGTGATTATCTTCAGAACTCTCACCCGACGATTTTTCAATCATTTTGATATTTAAAGATTCATTACAAAAAAACAATCAAAATAAAATATAATATTTATTGTCCTGTAAGTTAATCATATTACCAAAAGGTCAAAAGGTCAACATCCTGCTCCACAGCAGTGCACACTCACATAGGAACACACTGACAACACGGCCATTATCCAAAATATGAATTTAAATTGCGGAACTGTAGCTTTAAATAAATGAAGAGCTGTTATTAATGAGTTTATTACTGATGAGTTTATTATTAATGAGTTTATTATTGATGAGTTTATTATTAATGAGTTTATTATTAATGAGTATGTTTAATGAGTTTCTTATTGATGAGTTTATTTTTGATTGATTTAATTTTTTGAAATATTATTTTTGATTGATGTTTTTGATATTTCTGATGATCAGAAGCTGAAGCTAAAGACGATCTGCAGTACAATGTGAAAGTGTCACACACAGTCACTCTCTCTCACACACACACACACACACACACAAGCGCACACACACACACATAGACACACTCTGTATTTCAGATAGATAAAAGATTTTGTCCTTGCTCGTCCACCAAAATACCACAAATCAAGTGTGTGTGAGTGTGTGTGTGTGTGTGTGTGTGTGAGAGAGAGAGAGAGAGAGAGAGAGAGTGTGTGTGTGTGTGTGTGTGTGTGCGTGTGTGTATAATTCCAGTATTTGAGTGAAAGCTCCAGCCGGCTCTCTACACTCACTATGCTTGCTGTGTAGGACCCTACAAATTACACAAGGGCCCAGCATCCCCCACAAGTTCATCTTCAGTTAGAAGCTGAACAGGACTGCTGAACAGCAATCGGGTCAACTTGTGTTCTCTCCTCTCCAAGTTCAATGTCAGAAAAAAATGAAATATGTCTAATTACACTATTAACACTAACAAGCAGCGGTGTTTACAAACTGCAGTTTGAAAAAGACAACAGTGTCTCACGTACACACGTGTTCACATGTGCAAGTGGGAAATCAAACTCTTGACTTGCAGCAGAGACCTTTGTGGAGGTCAGTGGAACTTCTAAAGAGACCTGAGGAATGTCTGGGGAGACTACTGGAACGTCTGTGGAGACCAGTGGAGTTCAGTGGAACCTCTAAGGAGAACAGTGGAATGGCTGTGGAGGTCAGTTGAACCTCTAAGGAGAACAGAAGAACGTCTGTGAAAATCAGTGGAACCTCTAAGGAGACCAGTGGAATGGCTGTGGAGGTCAGTGAAGACTCTGGGGAGACCAGTAGAACGTCTGGACAAGACCGATGGATCTCTGGGGAGACTAGTGAAACCTCTGGGGAGACAAATGGAACGTCTGTGGAGGCCAGTTGAACATCTGTGGAGACCAGGGGAAACCTTTAAGGAGACCAGTTTGTGGAGATCAGTTGGACGGCTGTGGAGATCAGCGGACGCTCTGTGGAGTCTCGTGGAACTTCTGTGGGGATCAGTGAAACCTCTAAGAAGGTCAATGGAATGTCTGTGGGGATCAGTGGAACCTCTGGAATAACCAGTGGAACATCAGGGGAGACCTGTGGAACCTCTAGGGAGACAAGTGGAATGTGGAGATTAGTAGAACCTCTGGGGAGACCAGGGGAACCTCTATGGAGGCCAATTAAAACTCTTAGTAGATCAGTGGAACCTCTGTAGAGATCAGTGGAACCTGCAGGGAGATGAGTGGAACCTCTGGGGAGACCAGAGGAACATCTGTGGAGATCAGAGGAATCTTTAAGGAGACCTGTGGAACATCTGAGGAAACCAGTGGAACATGGGGAGCCTAGTGGAATCTCTGGGGAGACAAGTGATACGTCTGTGGAGATTAGCGGAATCTCTAAGGAAACCAGTGGATCTCTGAGAAGACCAGTGGGACGTCTGTGGAGATCAGTGGAACCTCTGAGGAGACCAGTGTGGAGTCCGGTTCAGACAGTACGTAGTCATGATGGCTCACTTCTCATACGAGCACAACAATAAACTTCATCTCTCAGTCAAGGTTCAGTTCCAAGTCTGCACTGATGCGAAATGTAAACCTTTGATAAACATTCGCTGTTGATTAATAATGTTGACTGGATGAACCTAATGCAGCTGGTAAAATTAGTAATATGAATAATTGATCAGAAGCAGAGGAGCAAATATTGATTGATTGATAAATGTTGTTTGTTTATAGCTGTACAGATCTGCAACCCCAATTCCAAAAGTTGGGTCACTGTGTAAGATGTGAATAAATATAAATTAAAACAGAATGTAATGGTTTGCAAATCTCATAGACCCATATTTTATTCACAATAGAACACAGAGCGCATATCAGATGTTGGAAGTGAGACATTTTACCTTTTCATTAAAATGATTAACTCATTCAGAAATTGATGGCAGCAACACACCTCAAAAAAAGTTGGGACAGGGGAAACAAAAGGCTGGAAACGTAAGTGATGCTAATACAAAAAACAGCTGGAGGAGCAATTTCTGATGGCAGACGATAGGCCAACTCACCAATCTGTGAAAAACTGCGTATTATAATTGTAGAACAATTTCATAAAAGTGTTCCTCATAGTAAAATTGACTTTGGATATCCCACCGTCTACAGTTCATATCATCAAAAGATTCAGACAGTCGACGGTCAGTACTGGATGCTTTTGATTTTTGGGTCCTCAGGCAGCACTGCATTAAAAACAGGCATGATCCTGTACTGGAAATCACTGCATGTGCTCAGAAACACTTCCAGAAATCATTGTCTGTGGACACAGTTTGCCGTGCATAAGCGATATCATACAAAGAAGAATCCACGTGTCAATATGATCCAGAAACGCCACCTTCATCTCTGGGCCAAAGTTCTGTAGTCAGATAAATCAAAATTTGAAATTCTATTTGGAAACCACAGGCGACGTGTCCTGCAGACTCAAGAGGAGAGGGACCATCCAGCTTGTTATCAGCGATCAGTTCCAAAGCCTGCATCTCTGATGTTGCATTAGTGCCTATGACATGGGCAGCTTACACACCTGGAAAAGCACCATCGATGCTAAACAGTATGTAGAGGATTTAGAACAACATCTGCTCCCATCCAAACAACATCTCTATTAGGATAGACCTTGTATATTTCAGCAAGACAATGCTAAACCACATGCTGCATCCATCACAACAGCATGGCTTCTCAAGTGCTGAACTGGCCTGCCTGCAGTCCAGACCTTACCCTAACAGAAAACATATACCGCATCATGAAATGAAAAATCTGGCAGACCCACGAGCAGCTAGAATCCTGCATCAGACAAGACTGGGGCAACATTCATCTCCCAAAAGTCCAGCTATTGGTCCCTCAGTGCTATTACACCCTCAGTGCTGTAGTTACCGAACCTACAGTGCCACCTCATGTTAAACAAGCTGTATTGTTACACCCCTAGGTGCTATAGTTACTGAGCCTGTAGTGCCACCTGCTGTAAAACACAATATATTACACATTCACTGCTTTTGTTCCAGAGTCTGCTGTTAAACACACTGTATTACACCCCTCAGTGCTGTAGATATTGAGCCTGCAGTGTCACCTGTTGTTACACACACTGTATTACACCCCTCAGTGCTGTAGATATTGAGCCTGCAGTGTCACCTGCTGTAACACACACTGTATTACACCCCTTTGTGCTGTAGTTACTTAGCCTACAGTTACACACACTGTATTACATCCCTCAGTGCTATAGTTCCTGAGTCGACAACGCCACCTGCTGTTAAACTCACTGTTTTACACCCCTCAGTGCTGTAGATACTGATCCTGCATCACCACCTGCTATTAAAGACATTGTATTATGACCTCTGTTCGGTGGTTTTTGAGCCTGTAGCGCAACCTGCTGTTAAACACCCTGTATCACACCCCTTCTGGTGATGTAGTTACTGAGCCTGCAGCCACATACTGTACTACGCCACTTGGTGCTATAGTTACTGAGTCTGCAGTGCCACCTGCTGTAAAACACAATATATTACATAATCAATGTATCTCCTAAGCTTGCAGGTACGGTACACACACTGTATTACACCCCTCAGTGCTCTAGTAACTCAGCCATGCAGTCCCACCTTCTGTTAAACACAGTATATTACACCCTCCTATGCATTAGTTGCTGAGTCTGCAGCGCCACCTGCTGTTACACACACTGTATTACACCCCTCAGTGCTGTAGTCACTAAGCCTGTAGGAGCACCTGCTGTTAAAGGCTCTATTACACCTTCAGTGCTGTAGCTCCTGAGCCTCCTTTGCCACCTCCTGTTAAACATACATTATTGAAACCCTCTGTGCTGTCATTTCTGAGCCTGCAGTGCCACCTGCTGTTAAACACGATCTATTACACAATCAGTGCTGTAGTTATTGAGTCTGCACTCCTTTACAACTGTACACACACTCTTTACATCTCTACACACACTCCTTTACATCCCTAACACACTCCTTTACAACTCTACACACACTCCTTTACATCTCTAACACACTCCTTTACATCTCTACACACACTCCTTTACATCTCTAACACACTCCTTTACATCCCTAACACACTCCTTTACAACTCTACACACACTCCTTTACATCTCTAATACACTCCTTTACATCTCTAACACACTCCTTTACATCTCTACACACACTCCTTTACATCTCTAATACACTCCTTTACATCTCTACACACACTCCTTTACATCTCTACACACACACCTTTACATCTCTACACACACTCCTTTATAACTCTACANTTCTCTACACACACTCATTTTCATCTCTACACACACTCCTTTACAATTCTACACACACTCCTTTACATCTAAAGGAGTACAAAGGTTTACATTTCTCCATCCTCTCCATGAGGACACAGATGACTGAAGGTCTTGATGCTGTAGTTAAACTGAAATAGGTTTAGATTACCAGCATTCATTTCATTTTAAACTTGCTCACCAAAGATGGACAGTCTTTCTACAGAACTACATCTAATATAACAGTCATATCATGTTTCTCTTGTGGTAAATCACAACAATGTAAAATGTTCTTAATATGAGGAACAGGGTTCAGATCAGAATGTACAGGTCATGCCAAGAGACATTCTGTCTTGTCCAAAAATTCTCTTCCAAAATCAGCATCTCGATTTTATCTTGATTGTGAAAATGTCCCTCAATTTCTCTTTGACTATAAATCATGCTGCAGTCGGAATGAAACCTCTTAATCTCTACTGTCCATTTTTCTCTTTTTTCAGTTTTTGAACTTTACACTGATTTACATTAAAATCACACCAGCTGTGGATGTTCCTCAGTGTGCTCAATAAAACATGCATAAACAGCACAGCATGGCGTTATTAGTTTAATTAGAGCTTCTATAATTGTGATGTTTTACTCTTAGTGTTCTTACTTCTCAAACCAGAAAACACACAAACACACACACAAACACACACACACATACACACAAACACACACACACACACACAAACACACACACACACACACACAAACACACTGTGCATGTTTGTGTATGTGTGAGAGGGAGAGAGAGAGAGAGAGAGAGAGAGAGAGAGAGAGAGAATAAGTCTTGTCCTTTCTGTCTTGCAGTCTGGAACCATTTCTCATAATGCAATGGTACTCCTAGACTACAGAGGTCAGATAAACATCCGCTCTTTCACAAACTCTGAGCCAGCAGCAGCAAAGTGTGTGGGGGAGGAAGTGTGTGTGGGCTGTTCAAATACACACACACACTCACAGACCCACACACACACACACACACACACACACACACACAGACTCACACACACACTGTAATATAAACTTTCCTGTTCTCCTCTTTTGCCCTGAATTGTACTAAGCACTGGACTCTGCTGACCCCTGTTGTCCATTTGAGTGTTACACAGCAGACAGTTACATAACAGCAGAACACACTCCTTTACAACTCTACACACACTCCTTTACAACTCTACACACACTCTTTTACATCTCTACACACACTCCTTTACATCTCTACACACACTCTTTTACATCTCTGCACACACTCTTTTACATCTCTACACACACTCCTTTACAACTCTACACATACTCTTTACATCTCTACACATACTCCTTTACATCTCTAACACACTCCTTTACATCTCTACACACACTCCTTTACATCTCTACACATACTCCTTTACAACTCTACACACACTCCTTTACATCTCTACACACACTCTTTTACATCTCTGCACACACTCCTCTACTTCTCTACACACACTCCTTTAGTTCTCTACTTCTCTACACCCACGCCTTTACAACTGTACACACACTCTTTAGATCTCTACACACACTCCTTTACAACTGTACACACACTCTTTACATCTCTACACACACTCCTTTACATCTCTAACACAATCCTTTACAACTCTACACACACTCCTTTACATCTCTACACACACACCTTTACATCTCTACACACACTCCTTTACATCTCTAACACAATCCTTTACAACTCTACACACACTCCTTTACATCTCTGCACACACTCCTTTACAACTCTACACACACTTCTTTACATCTGTACACACATTCCTTTATATCTCTAACTCACTCCTTTACATCTCTACACACTCCTTTACATCTCTAACACACTCCTTTACAACTCTACACACACTCTTTTATATCTCTACACCCACTCCTTTACATCCCTAACACACACACTCCTTTACAACTCTACACACACTCCTTTACATCTCTAACACACACCTTTACATATCTACACACACACCTTTAGATCTCTACACACACTCCTTTACATCTCTACACACACCCCTTTACATCTCTGCACACACTCCTTTACAACTGTACACACACTCTTTAGATCTCTACAGACACTCCTTTACATCCCTAACACACTCCTTTACAACTCTACACACACTCCTTTACATCTCTACACACTCCTTTACATCTCTACACACACTCCTTTACATCTCTACACACACTCCTTTATAACTCTACACACATTCCTTTACATTTCTACACACTCCTTTACATCTCTACACACACTCCTTGACATCTCTAACACACTTCTTTACATCTCTATACACACACCTTGACATCTCTAACACACTCCTTTACATGTCTACACACACTCATTTACATCTCTACACACACTCCTTGACATCTCTACACACACTCCTTTACAACTCTACACACACTCCTTTACATCTCTACACACACTCCTTTACAACTCTACACACATTCCTTTACATCTCTAACACACTCCTTTACATCTCTACACACTCCTTTACATCTCTACACACTCCTTTACATCTCTACACACACTCCTTTACATCTCTACACACACTCCTTTATAACTCTACACACATTCCTTTACATTTCTACACACTCCTTTACATCTCTACACACAGTCCTTGACATCTCTAACACACTTCTTTACATCTCTATACACACACCTTGACATCTCTAACACACTCCTTTACATGTCTACACACACTCATTTACATCTCTACACACACTCCTTGACATCTCTACACACACTCCTTTACAACTCTACACACACTCCGTTACATCTCTACACACACTCCTTTACATCTCTACACACACTCCTTAACATCTCTACACACACTCCTTTACACTTCTACACACACTCCTTTACAACTCTACACACACTTCTTTACATCTCTACACACACTCCTTGACATCTCTAACACACTCCTTAACATCTCTACACACACTCCTTTACGACTCTACACACACTCCTTTACATCTATACACACACTCCTTTACAATTCTGCACACACTCCTTTACAACTCTACACACACTCCTTTACATCTCTACACACATTTCTTTACAACTCTACACACATTCCTTTACATCTCTAACACACTCCTTTACATCTCTACACACTCCTTTACATCTCTACACACACTCATCTACATCTATACACACACTCCTTTACAACTGTACACACACTCCTTTACATCTCTAACACACTCCTTTACATCTCTACACACTCCTTTACATCTCTACACAGACTCCTTTACATCTCTAACACACTTCTTTACTTCACTAACACACTCCTTTACTTCTCTACACACACTCCTTTACCTCTCTAACGCACTCCTTTACTTCACTAACACACTCCTTTACTTCTCTAACACACTCCTTTACATCTCTACACACTCCTTTACTTCTCTAACACACTTCTTTACATCTCTACACACACACCTCTGAGGTGAACAAGTGTGGGGGTGTCATAGTCTATAAGATTTGGTTTGAGGAAGAAAGACCAAAAGCTGGTTCTGCTCTTAAGCCAATCAGATTACTTGGTGTAGTTGGTGTATCTGTTTGCTCCTACAAAGACATACACATATACACACTGCTGTATACTGGGTTGTGATTGTGAACATACTGTTTTATTAAAATGTGTTCTAAAATACTTCAGTTTTAAACAGACCCTCATTAACTTTGATATAAAGCATGGCATATGGAAAAGTTAAAGTACCGCTAGTAAAGTTACCGTAGTTGTTTTAAAGAAACAATTTGTGAGATTTTTAGTTTATAACGTTCTAAAATTAATGTAAAGAAATAACAGCTTTGTCTTTTGTCAGAGACATCTATGTATGACGCTGCAGAGATATCTAGTGAAGTTAGCATGCTAACCAGCTAGCCCCGGCCTGCCTTGTCTTGTAATACCACTTTGTACCTGAAGAGGAGATAGTGAGTCACTGTAGCATTGTAGGAGTGGAATCAGTTCAACATGAGAGGATGAAGAAGTAGCTCTGCTGCCCCAACGGCGTATTCTAACCTCTTATCAGTCATGTTAAAGGTGCTGCTCCCAGTTAGATCATTTAAGGCCAGGTAGACAATGAAAGGAGCAGGAAACACAAGCTGAAGCTGTTGGTGAGCAACTGCCCCTGGCAAGAAACCATGTTCAGCAGCAAACAGAAGGAGTCATATAAACAGAAGCAGAAGAAGAGTTAACGTTGGTGCTGCTCTCCACCGCTGGAGATGCTTCTGGAGAGGAATGAGAAGAAGTTTGATGATGAACTTGGAACATTTATTCTACACTGGTAAGGAGTGAAGAGGACAGAGGAGGAAGGACTGTGCATTTCCCTCTTTGTTATGATAGGAGGGGACACCACAACTTTCTGCTCATATGTTGCCCCCTATTGTCTGGAATATGAATTGAACATGCTATAACTTTTGGGAAGGCCACAGTTTCCTCAGTGTGTTAAACTGTATTTGTGTATTAAAATGTGTAGAAGTGAGTCTCTGTAGAGGATGTGTGACTTATTTACATTTAACATCAACACACAACTGTGTTAACACACAGGGTGCAGATTCAGCATAAACTGAATGACCACAATGTGCTTTAACGTTGGATTTACAGAGACTGCAGATTATCATGCAAACTATACATAGCCACGCCTACTAACTTCACATAGCACCTCCCACTAACTTCACATAGCCATGTCCACTAACTGCTTGCTTATGATGCCTCAGAGATGAATTTAATATCCCATTTGTTCAGACAGAAACTAACTGTACTACAGTTAAACCATATTAAATGCATCTCAGGTGCATAACACTGCACCCCCACCCAAAACTATCATCACAAGCTCTGAGGAATACAGTTGCAACATTGAACGACTTAGTCCTGAACTATCACTAAGCATTGGCCTAAATTCCTGGTGTATGTGAGAATGTGTTTTTGCAGGTTTAGAAAATCATCTTGTGTTTGTGGGTGGAAACAGTCAGTCACGTGACCATCTTACAAATCACACACACATATACACAGTGCTCTCCCACGCAGAGACCACCCCCTAGGCCCACCCCCTAACCAACCCCTCCCTCCCCACTCACGGCAGTCAGATGCTGTCTGTGTGCTGGCTGTAGCAGTGTGTGCAGTAGCGAGACGGGGACAGAGCGGAGCGGTGAGTTCACAAAACCAAAACATAACTCACAGATCATACTCAGCTGTGTGTGTGGTGTGTGTGCATGTGTGTGTGTGTGTGTGTGTGTGTGTGTGTGTGTCAGACTTCAAACGGGATGTCAATGTCCATCTGTATCTGTATTGATGAGTATAGATGACAATTGTTGAGGAAAGTATTAATGAGTATTGGTGAATATTGATGCCTATTGATAAGTACTGATGAGTATTGGTAAGTACTGATAAGTACTGATGAGTATTGGTGAGTACTGATGAGTATTGGTGAGTACTGGTGATCATCGATGAGTATTGGTGATTATAGATGAGTACTGGTGAATACTGATGCGTATTGATGAGCATTGATGAGTATTGGTGAGTATTGATAAGTACTGATGAGTATTGGTAAGTACTGATAAGTACTGATGAGTATTGGTGAGTACTGGTGATCATCGATGAGTATTGGTGATTATAGATGAGTACTGGTGAATATTGATGCGTATTGATGAACATTGATGAGTATTGGTGAGTATTGATAAGTACTGATGAGTATTGGTGAGTACTGATGATCATTGATGAGTATTGGTGAATACAGATGAGTATTGGTGAGTATTGTTGAGTACTAGTGAGTGTTGGTGTGTGTAGATGAGTATTGGTGAGTATTGATAAGTACTGACGAGTATTGGTAAGTACTGATGAGTATTTGTGAGCATTGGTGAGTATTGATGAGTATTGGTGAGCATTGGTGAGTATTGATTAGTATTGGTGAGTACTGGTGACCATTGATGAGTTTTGGTGAGTATTGTTGAGTATTAGTGAGTATTGGTGAGTGTAGATGAGTACTGGTGAGTACTGACGAGTATCGGGTCCATATGATGAGAAAGTGCTGGATGTTATTTGTTACTGATCTCTCCTAAACCACAGCTCACAGCGTGCTGTGATGTGGCTAGCAGTGTAGATCTTCCTCAGGGGGTTAAAGAGTCAAAGAATAGTTTCAGCATCACAGAATACTTTCACATCATCATCATTTTCAGTTTAATCAGCACATTTTAAAGCTCAGTAGACATTAAAGAACTACTGCTGGTTTGGTGTATAGACTGTAAATAATAAGTGGTTTGTGTGCTTGCTGATGTAAACTCTTGAGACTGTGTGTGTGCGTGTGAGTGTTTGTGTGTGTGTAACCGTATATGGAAGAAAAAATCCCAACAGCACTTCCTAACTCAGTATGTGTGTGTGTTTATCAGTGTGTGTGTGCGAGGATGAGTGTGAGCAGGGCAGACCCGCGTGTTTCACCCCCCCGCAGCCTGGAGCTCAAGCACAACTACAACTCCAACTCAGAAAAAATGCATTACCCACAATCCCCCACTGCCATATCACCCGACCTCAAGCAGGACATCAGCATGGTGGAGCAGAGGAAGAGGGTCACACACACACTGCAGAGTCCGGTAACACACACAAATACACACACACATACTTGTGAGGAAAGTCAGTTTGAAGTTTCTAGTTGTAAATTTGAGGCTGTTTATTCTGAACCAGCAAGAATTTTATCCCATCCAGTTCACTTAAAAACTGGAGCACTTTTTACACAGATACATCACCACTTCTGACCAGTTAGAGCTACACTACAACTGATTACAGCTAAGATTCTGATTAATTGGAGCTAAACTTCTGAATGATCTGGGTTAAGCTTCGAAAACAATCAGGACTAAACTACTGACCGATCAGGACTAAGCTTCTTACCTATTAGGGCTGAGCTTCTTACTGATCAGAGCTAAACTACTGACCGATCGGGACTAAGCTTCTGACCTATTAGGGCTAAGCTTCTGAGTGATCAGAGCTAAACTACTGACCGATCGGGACTAAGCTTCTGACCTATTAGGGCTAAGCTTTTAAACAATTAGGGCTCAGCTTCTGATCAATTGGGCCAAGTTTCTGAGCAATTAGGGACGAGTATTTTACCAATCAGGGTCAAGCTCCTGAGCTATCAGAGCTAAGCTTCTGAACAATCAGGGCTAAGGTCCTGATCAATTAGAACTGAGCTTCTGACTATCAGTGACAAACTTCTGATTTAGGGACAAGCTTCTGACCAATCATCAACAGCCTGGTGATGGAGGCTGTTGCGTATTAATGTAAACCAGTTAGTGTTACTGCTGCAGTAAAAACACATAAACTACACCGTAAAAATGATCTGTAGAGTTAGAGGTCTTCTACTCTCTCTCTCTGTCTCTCTCTCTTTCTCTCTCTGTCTCTCTCTCTCTCTTTCTCTCCCCCTCTCTCTCTCTCTCGCTCTCTCTTTCTCTCCCCCCTATCTCTTTCTCTCTTTCTCTCTCTCTCTCTCTCCATATTTCTGCATGTTAAAGAAACCCACGCTTGTGTTCGATTGCATAACAACCAACAAGTGGAGAACATCACCATGGTAACAGAGCAGAAGGAGTTAGAGTGCTGGCCGTTTCCCAGACGAGCAGAAGCGGAGGAGGGAACTCAGTCCAGCATTATATCCAAAACACAGCCTCCAGTAAAGATTACAGCAAAGTCATAATCATTCAGGTAGAAATAAAAACTAAAGACACACCAAACACCAAAACTGAGGTTCAGGAACCCTGGAGAGCCAAGTTCCCTTCGAGAACATCCAGCGTGATCAGCTTAGAAACTACAGCACCGAATCTGTGAAACTGACTTTACCCCCACAGCCTCGTAACTCCACAACCTCAAAACATCACACCTCTACAACCTCACACCTCCACAACCTCAAAACATCACACCTCTACAACCTCACACCTCCACAACCTAATAACTCCACAACCTCAAAACATCACACCTCTACAACCTCACACCTCTACAACCTCACATCACACCTCTACAACCTCACATTACACCTCTACAACCTCAAAACTCCAAAACCTCACACCTCCACAACCTAATAACTCCACCACCTCACATCACACCTCTACAATCTTCAGAACNACCTCCACAACCTAATAACTCCACCACCTCACATCACACCTCTACAATCTTCAGAACTTACTTTTCTAAACCGCACATTTCTACAGCCTCACAAATCCACAACCTCACACCTCCACAACCTCATAACTCGAAATTTCACATTACACCTCCACAACATCCAAACCTTACTTTTCTAAACTGCACACTTCTACAACCTCACAAATCCACAACCTCACAAGTTCATAGTCTCCACAGTCTCATAACTCCAAAACCTCACGCCTCCATAACCTAATAACTCCACAACCCCACATCACAACTCCACAACCTCCAAACCTTACTTTTCTAAACCGCACGCTTCTACAACCTCACAAATCCACAACCTCACAAGTTCATACTCTCCACAATCTCATAACCCCAAAACCTCACACCTCCACAACCTAATAACTCCACAACCCCACATCACACCTCCACAAGCTCCAAACCTTACTTTTCTAAACCGCATACTTCTACAACCTCACAAATCCACAACTCCACACCTCCACAATCTCACAAGTTCATACTCTCCACAACTTCACAACCTCACATCACACCTCCACAACGTCCAAACCTTACTTTTCTAAGCTGCACACTTCTACAACCTCACAAATCCACATCCTCACAAGTTCATACCAAGTTCATGTGTGTGTGTTTCAGGACTTCAAGGATGAGTTGGAGTGTTTGGTAAAGGAGCAAAGTGCTAAAGGTGGTGGGATATTCACACTGAATCACATTGCTGACCTCATCCTCAACAACACACTCACACACGCTTCAGCATACAGCTCCAACGGTGAGTACATACACCCCCCCTCACATATTTCACCCTAATTAAATACTAATTCAACAAGAAGGAAAGAATCGATCGGTACAAACTACCAGGACAGCTCAGGAACCTGAACAGAAGCCTGTGCTTTATCGTAAAGTTGAGTAGCGTGTCGGCTTTCTATTTGCTGTTCAGGCTGAGGACGTCCTTTTGTAGGAAATGTGAATTTCTGCATTCTGGTCTTCTGTTTCCTAAGACCCTGAACACTGTAGGAAATCCTGCAATCGTCGGTCAGATCAGAATATTATGACCACCCCTGGTTTGGAATGAACTCATAGATGTCATAGATGCCACGTGACAGGGTTTGCTGCATGTATAAATAGCAAGCATACCAGTCAGTTGTAGCATCGGGTGAAGGGTGGTGGCAGATTAGAAACTAATTTTGTGGTATGTTCTAGATTGAAGGTGTACCGAGAATTAAGATCTCACACACTGAGAAGTGCCTACCACGGGCATAACAGTGGTGCCCTATGGACCACTGATGCCAGAGGGGAGTGATGACTCCAGCGAGTGGTACAGGGCAACCGACGTGGAGCAGTTAACCTCTATAAGGAGCATGAAGGAAAGTGTCAGGGATCTTTGTACTTACCTAAAAATGACCTGCTTATTTTATAGTTCTTTATGTATAATAAGTGAGCAGAGAGAGTCATTGTCTCATCTATTCCTGGGTAACAGTACTTTAGGTGGGCCTACATGTGAAGCGCAAGACCATGCTGAACTGATGTTATGACCTGATGGAGGTGCAGTAAGTAAGAAACGAGATGGAAATAAGTGAGTTTGGATTTTATGGCTCTAACGCCGTTTAGTTTAACTGTAATTACTGCCTGTAACTCACACTGTGTCTGACCGTCTAAATACATAACAGGTAAGAAATAAAACAGAATCAAGTGAATTAGTTAATAACTCCAACATTATATATTATATACATGTAGTCAATTATTATTCTCTCTTATTATTCATTAGGAACTATAAAATAAGCGGGTCATTTTAGGTAAATAAAACTTGTTACCCTTTTTATCATTTTATTAATAAATACTGATACAATGACCATCTATTTATTTATTAATGACTAGAAGATATACATATAATATTTAGGAAAGTACATATTACCGTTGTGTTTCTATTACATTACTGCCTTGTTACCATGACAACTGCTCACTTGCACCACATAAAGAACTACAAAATAAGCAGGTAATTTTTATGTAAGTACAACTTGTTACCATTATTTTACCATTTCATAATGGCCTTGTTAACACTCACTACTATTTCTGATTTATTATTTAGTAACAACTACGAAATTGGCATTTAATTACTGATTAAATACAATTTGTTACCATATAATTACCATATCATTACCTACTTATTACCGATCTGTAAAGTAAAGTGCTACCCAAAAAACAACTGTGGGTCAAACGCAAGGGTGGTGGTGATTTTTAGCATGACCTTGGACCACTAATACCACCGCATGAGTTTCTGAATGCCAACAGGTACTTGGCAATCCTAGCAGATCACGTGCAATCGTACATGATGTACATGTTCATTCCTGATGGTAAAGGTACCCATCGATAGGATAACACCTACTTGGAAGTGACTTGGTGTCCTTCCTTGGCCTGTTAACTCACCTGATCCCAATCCAGGTTCACTGCGCTGACCCACTATTGCACAATCTGAGGGCCCTCAGTGCTCTGCTGCAGCTGTTATGGGCATGAGTGCCTCCGGACACCTTCTGTCACCTAATTAGGTCCTTGATGTCTTGCTAGTGTCATCCGAGACAGTTGTGGCTATTCCTGCTGTTAGGTAGATGGTCATAATATTCTGGTATGACTGTGTATAACTCTGATATAGAGAAGAGAAACATGGAAGTTCTTAGTTAAAAGAAAAAGCTGGTGCATCTGAAGATCTTGCTGAGATGTTCAGTGGGCCACCATATAGCAAAAACAGGACGTCACTCTGCTTGTAGACATTTACACAATACATATATATATATATATATATATATATATATAT
>CM067483.1:1372637-1403229 GCA_034552555.1 Semaprochilodus insignis | reverse complement strand
ATACATATATATATATATATATATATATATATATATCTCACAGTGTGCATTTTTCTGAGATTTAATTCCTTTGTAATAACAAAAGCCACAACTGTGTTGAGCTCTGTTATACAAGGTAAAGCCAATCCTGTCTGGTTCAAACCAACAGAAAGGTTTCTGTGGCATAATCATTCAGTGATGATTACAGGGGTACATGTCACAACACACGATGCATCTCACCTTGCTGTTTATGAAGCTGTGTAGCTGCAGTCTGGTCAGAGTGCCCATGCTAACCCATGTCAACCACTGAAAGTACCTACAATGGACACGTGTGTCAGAACTGGACCTTGGAGTGATGGAAGTAGACAGTCTGGTCTGACGTGTCCCATTTTATTGTACATCACATGGATGCCCAGGTACATATGAATTGTTTATTTGGAGATGTGGTAGCACCAGGATGCATTGTGGGAAGATGACAAGCTGGTGGAGGGAGTGTGAAGCTCTGGGCTGGTACATATGCCACATCACTGCTGAGCAGGTACATCCTTTCATGAAAGTGTGTGTGTGTGGGGGGGGGGTTACCCCATGGTAATGGCTTCTTCTACCAGGACATTCAGCACTGCACACTATGTTCAGGAACGGACTGAGGTACACAATGAAGTTGTGACTAGTTGTCCCAGCCTCCAAATTCCTGAGCATCTGTGGGATCTGCTGGACATCCAACCCCTGGAGGGTCCACCTCACAACATGCTGCTGAAGTTTTGGAGCCAGATACTATAGGCACCTATTAGTAGAGTCATTGTCTCAGAAGGTCAAAGCTGTTTTGGCAGCACATGGAGGGCCAACAGCATATTAAGCCATAATGTTTTAACTCATTAATACTTCAGGATAATAATAATATAGGGTCATATTGCCAGCCCCTCACGTTCCTGCTCTGAACAGAACAAACTCCTCATTGTGTGTGTTTTGTGTGTATGTGTGTGCGTGTAGGTGTGGGATCTGTTAGTCCAGTGAATGATGTGTGTGGGCTGGAGTGGGTCTCTAAAGCTGAGAGACAGAGTCGCTGCAAACTGGCCAGCCTGTACCGCCTACTGGACCTGTATGGATACACACAGTTTACCAATGCATACATTACTGTGAGTACACACACACACACACACACATGCACTTTGTACTGAGAGAATTTCTGAGCATTCAAATTAAATAAGTCCCTCGGGGTACAGTGAATCTGAAATATGTGAGTGCTGGATTATTGTGGATTTTGACTGTGAAAGTGCAGCCAAACTTCTTCACAACAGTCACAGCTGAACTTTTCGATCTCTTGAGCACACTGTAAAGTTTGAGTAGCTTCCAGAAGCGGAGAAGAGCTGTCTGCAGAATTCTCTGCATTAGCAGTTGGCAGAATTCAGCCCGTCTGGAAGTTTTTGAGGAAGGAACATGACGTGCTTAATGAATTAGTGGCTGCTCCAGTAGCTGCATCTTTTAGCTGTGACGGGAAACAGGCTTACTTATGTTAAGACCCCGTCGAGATTCAGGCTGTAACAGACAATGACAGTGGGCTCTCTCTCCAGACCTCTGCCAGACCAAACACTAATACCATTAAACAAGAAGCAGTTCATCTTAATAGAAGTTGATAACTGCTGGTAAATGTAGCTTCAGGTATAAGCAAATGCCAAACTAACAAACAGCCCAGCTAAAGATTACAAAACAAACTGAACCTGAACACAAAAGAAACAAACTTCCTTCAGTCAACATAGGCACTCAGCCCCGATAACACAGAGTTTACCAAAGCCTTCACTACAAATTCATTTACAAGTAAGGTAAAGCGAAACACAGCGGACAGAGCCGAGCTGGTCTGGGGAGTTGTTGTTCTAGATCAGGTGAAAGGTGGGGAGAACCTTGAACGTCCACAATAAGGTGCTCCAAGTGGTCAATCACGTACCTGCACTCAATTGCAGCAAAGAGGGAAAGCAGACAATGGCTGCAGACACAGGAAGGTCATAAGACGGGGGGGGGGGGGGGGTCATAGTTTCAAGTTCAAGTTTCAAGTTGATTTGTCATTTGCGCAACATGTCAGGACATACATGCATTAAAATGCTTGTGGTGAGGCTCAGGTTATTACTCTACAGGAGGGCAGCATTAATATACATACTAAATAAAAATACTAAAGAGGGTTGGGTGCAGGAGGGTGGGGTGGAGGGTTGGGAGCAGGAGGGTGGGCTTTCTTTGTAGTGGTGTTCAGTGAGTGTTTCACCAGTTTACCAGCTAATTGAACACAGTGTGAGGTCAGGCATGAAGTCAGGCTCAGACCACAGTCTTAGAACACCTTAGGTGTCTGCTAGGTATCCAACTTGCTACATTTGTCAGGGCTCCTACACTCATCATCAGAGGAATAGCTGCACCCAGAAGGAGGTGTGGGATCGCAGTGCTATGGGGAAGGAAGATCCCTCGTCTCCACCAAGACAAAAGTGGGACTCGTCACTGAGTCAGTCCATGACAGCCTGGCATGATACCATTGCAGTCTTTGGCAACGTCCTGCGTGGTGCAGCTGTCTGCCAGTGGTGCTAACAGGATGCTTTATAAAGGGCATAACTGCTCGCTGAATGTCCACTATCCTGGCTGTTGGGTCAGTCAGGTACAGCAATAACACACATCCTTACTTATGTCATGTGCACAGGAGGGCATGGAACTTGAATCATTCACATGTCTGACAATGTCAAACCTACCCACCAAGTTTCATTCCTGTTGGTTGATTCCTTCTGGGTGCAGCTATTTATGCAACTATTCTTTTGAGTGTGTTTAAACGGGGTTAGCATGCCCACTTTTGCTGCTTCCTCTGCAGCCACTCTCCAACCTTCCTCCACCCTAACTCCTCCTTCATGCTGTTTCTGACTTAATCAATGTCGCTCTGTTCTGTGGCCCCTGGGGGGCCCAGTCTTTCAGACGCTCTCTCTACTTTAGGATTATACGTAGGAGGGTAGGCGGGTCCCAGAACACAGAACACAGTCATACTCTGCAAAATGTATATCTTGGCATATTTTGCTTGTTATTTAATTTATTTCTAGAAATATTTATACAAAGTATTAAAATCAGAAATACATCAGTTTATAGATTGTATTTGATGTGCTGATGTTCCTTGAGCTATCGTAAATTCATGTTAAATCTCTGTCTCTCAGGTGCGTGTCTGTAGAGAACAGGATCATGTTCTTATTCTTCCTCAGGGTCTCTCGTTCTCTGAGGCAACAGCAGCTAGTCTGGTAAACATGCACATTTGAATGCGCACACACACAGAGACACACACACCTGTCAATGTACAGTGCTAGGCAGATGTCACTCTCTAACTCTCAGGTTGTGTTTTGTTGTTTGTAGATGAAAGTGAATCTGATTGGTCAGGTGGTGGAACACGGCTTTACGGGATTGGGCGTTGATGATGCAGCGTTTAAACTCCATGCTGCGGTTTACTCTGCTCGCCCTGACGCAAAGTGTGTTATACACACAGACACACCTGCTACTGCTGCTGTACGTACACACACGCCCACACACAAACTCCCTGAGAAAGACTCACACTCACTTGAGTCGGTTAGTAGCTAATGTCTTTCACAGAGTAACCCTCAGTCTCACTTAGACCATGACACAGGAAGAGCAGAGTTTCTGATCCTGTAGTTTATTAACAAACTATTTCTGTAAAAGGTAACACACAGTCACACACACACACACACAGCTGCGCACCACCGCTACACACAGTGTATTCAGAGTGTTTGTTACTGACTGTATTTTTAGGTCTCCTCTATGAAGTGTGGTATTTTACCAATCTCCCATGAGGCTTTGCTGCTGGGGGAGGTATCCTACTTCAGTTACCATGGTGATGTAGATGATGGACAAGAGAGGGTGGATCTTCAGAAGGCCCTGGGACCTACCGCAAAGGTACGCCAGTGTGCATAACACGCAGAAGTTGATAAACAAGTTCACAAAGATGTTTAACAAGTGGACTACTTACACAAGTTCTTAGATTTGACCTCGTCATCTTTTTACTCAGTCTAAACACCAAAGGACCAACTGACCAACTGACCACTGAGTCTACAGCGGTTTAGCCCCTCCCACTGAGCCTACAGCAGTTTAGCTCCTCCCATTCACGTTAAAGTTATAGGGAGTGTTTCAACTTTTTTTTTTTTTTTTAATAAGGCACAGGACAGGGCGGCCAATCAAAACAGAGCTTATTTACATACAACAGTTCTAAAGCACAGTAACAGAAAAGGTCTGTTTAATTGTAAAATATAAAAAGAGGTTAAAAAAGAATCACATGGAAATTAATTCTAATGCTTTAACTACATAAAACAAACATAAACGGAGCTCAGAGGGGACGATGTAGGATACAGGCTCCTTAAGACATACGGGACATTTAGCGGTTACTGTGCAAATAGCAACAGGGCCAGCTGCACTGTAGCTTCTTCTGATCCACCTAAGATTCTAGATTAAGCTCAAAAGAGAGTCTGTTTATATATTAGTGTGTTTGTGTGTATTTTGTGTGATTATAGTGCTTTGTGTGTGTGTGTGTGTGTGTGTGTGTGTGTGTGTGTGTGTGTGTGTGTTGCAGGTGTTAGTTCTGAGGAATCATGGCCTGCTGGCATTTGGAGAAACAATTGAAGAGGCTTTTCATTATGCGTACCACAGTCAGCAAGCCTGTGAAATACAGGTGCGCACACACACACACAGACATACACACACACACAAACACAGTTCCACAGCTGGTAAAGTCTCCCCATCATGGTGACAAGTTCCCCAACCCTAAATTTTACACGAGAGCAGGAAGTGAAGAGCAGAATGAAGGATTTATATATGCTTCCTCTTGGTGAAATCCTACAGGACTATGGGATGTCTTATGACATCTATGCAGATGACACTCAGATCTTTTTGGCCCTTATATCTGGGAATAGACATGAGAGGCACAAACTAGCTGCATATCTGAATTCAATATCCCTAAAGTCTAAAGAGCTTGCCCGTAATCTTGGTGTACTAATAGACTCTGATCTTAGTTTTAGTAGTCATGTCAAATCCGTCACCAGATCAGCTTTCTATCACCTTAAGAACATTAACAAGATCAGAGATGTTCTGTCTAAACCGGACCTGGAGAAACTCATCCACGCCTTTATCTCCAGCAGGATTGATCACTGTAACAGTCTTCTAACAGGTCTCCCAAAAAAGACCATCAAACAGCTTCAGCTGATTCAGAATGCAGCTGCCAGAGTTCTCACCAAGAGTAAGAGAAGGGACCACATCACTTCCATTCTTAAATCACTACACTGGATACCAGTCTGCTACAGGATAGACTATTACTGGTCTATAAATGTCTCAGTGGCTCCGGACCAGCATATCTATCTGATATGATGCAGCAGTATGAGCCGAGCAGAGCTCTCAGATCGTTAGGAACAGGTCAGTTAGTCCTGCCTAAGGTAAAGACTAAACATGGAGAGGCAGCGTTTAGCTACTATGCTGCTGTGGAATGGAATCAGCTGACAGAGAGTATTAGAAAAGCCCCAACAGTAGAGACTTTTAAATCCAGGCTGAAGACATTCCTGTTTGATCAGGCGTTCAGCTCAGTTTAAAACACTGCACTCTTTTCTCATTCTTATGCTGACTTTTATTTCTTTTAAAATGTATGTTCAACATTCTTAACGATTAACGATATTAATGATATTGTAATGATTTTTAAATGATTTATTTTGCTTTTATTTTGTTTTTATGTCTTTGTATTTTCTCCCTTTTATGTAAAGCACTTTAAACTGCCCTTGTGTATGAAAGGTGCTATACAAATAAACTTGCCTTGCCTTGAAGTGCAGAGAACTTAGTCCAGCTCACTCTGCACCTCTCTCTTTCTCAATCCCTCTGTACCTCTCTTTCTATCTCTGTGACTCGCTCTGTTTTTCTCTCTTTATTACTCAATCCCTGTATACCTCTCTATATATCCCTCTGTACCTCTCTTTTTTTGCAGGCATGTGCTGTGCTGTGTGCAGGTGGTGTGGAGAACCTGTGTGTGGTGGACAGAGAGTGTGTGAAGGTGGCTCCCCCTGCTGGTGGAGAGATGGAGGATGGAGAGATTAGATGGAGGGTGGGGGAGGCGGAGTTTGAGTCTCTAATGAGGATGATGGACAACCTGGTAAGTGACCTTTGACTTGCCCTGTTTGTGTATATGTCCATAGGGTGTTTACTGGTTGCTGATGCTGTTGCCAGGGTTACCGGACAGGCTATGCTTACCGCCATCCCATAGTTAAAGTGAAACCTCAACACCGTAACGATGTGGAGATCCCAGCGACTGTTACCGGAGTAGGGCAGGATGAACAGGAAGCGTTTCTCTGGAACTCCGTTACGCTGCAGGGTGTCAGGAGGGATAGGGGGAGGATGCTGTGGCTGAACTCACCAAACAGCTACACCAAAATACAGGACAACACGGTACATGCATGCACGCACGCGCACACACACACACACACGCAAGCCACAACCCACACACACAAACACACACTCTACTGTTCACATAAACACACTCTGGTTTGATGGCAATTCACATTTTCTGACTGTTCTAGTTGATGTAGGATCGGACACATGGAACACACATCTCCTTTCAGAACTTCACAGAATCCACTCTGAAGACTGTTACACACTGAACGTAACGCAAAAATATCACACCCATTTTTATTTGCCTCAAGATTATACACTCCAGACATGCGCCATTAAAACACGGACAGAACGTCTATGACGAGGCAAGGATTCCCACTGTGGAAGAGCGAGGAGAATCGAGCGTTCCTCCACCTCATGCGGGAGCTGAAACTGTACAAGCACTTTCAACTCTTATTCCACGTTCAACTCGATGTTTGAAGATTCTGATCTTTTAATGCTTGTAAAAAAGGTCTATGTGCTGGAACACAGCTGCTCTCTCATCTCAGGGCTGTCATCATGCCAACACCAGAGGGAACCGTGATTGGTCCGTGCGTTTTTTGTCACCAACAGAGTTTCGGTAACATCAAACAGAGGGCGAATATAATAATGTCACATTTTTGTTGTCCAGAAAAAGCGTTTAGTGTGTAACAGCCTTTGAAATGAACACAGAGCCCACATCTCATTACACCTCCAGGAAACTTTCTGTGACCTCAACATGACCTCATTCTTCTCAGTGACTTTCTGTGAATGTTTTAGTGGACGGGCAGCTGTAAGGGCACTCCCATCAGAATTGAGAACCCCAACCAGTTTGTTCCTTTGAATACTGACCCTACTGAGGTTCTAGAGAAGCGGAACAAGGTAAGGAACACATACACACGACTCTGTTCTGAACACTTACACTGTAGCACGTTTAACTTTCCTCTTTATCACAGTTCTAAGATGGTAAAGCAGCTGGGTCATGTGATCTACTGCCGAACTGCTTTTCCTAATCTGTACATGCGTTCTCACTGCTGTGTAAATGTTATCTCAAGCTCTCTAAGTCACAAGTGGATTGTTCTTTAAACTGAGCACTTTATTAGGTCTGCATCCCTGTATCTACACTTACTGCCCATTTATCAGCTCCACTGACCATACAGGAGCACTCTGTAATTCTACAGTTCCAGACTGTACTCCATCTGTTTCTCTGTATACTGTACTACCCTGTTCTTCAATGGTCAGGACCCCCACAGGACCACCACAGAGCAGGTATTATGTGGGTGGTGGATCATTCTCAGCATTACAGTGACACTGACGTGGTGCTGGTGTGAGTGGACCAGACACAGCAGTGCTGCTGGACTGAGAATCATCCACCAACCAAAACTATCTAGCCAACAGCGTCCTGTGGGCAGCATCCTGTGACCACTGAAGAAGGACTAGAGGATGACCAACACACACTCTGTTGTGAAGAGCTGCACTGACTTCCTGTATCTCTTAGAATAGACTTAAAAGTTCTGCTGCTGGTCTATAAAGCTCTGAATAATCTAGCACCTGCTTACATCACAGAACCTCTCTCTGTTTATGTTCCAGCTCGTGATCTTAGATCTGCAGATACTGACCTTCCGCGCACACCTTCAGTAAAATACAGCTTCTATTACACAGCCAGACTCCGGGCTTCCTTTTAATACACATTTAAAAACGTCCCTCAGAGATGAATAATAACTCTACATCTTCTTAGTAGTTCTAAATCTGCTCTGTCTTTGGCTTACTGGAACTCATATTTATCAATAGTCATAATGGAGCATTTCTGTTTGTCCATTCATCATTAAACAAGGTAAACAGCAGCTGGTCCTTTCAAATAATGTCAAAAAATGAAAATCACAAACCGCTTTATCCCTCTGGGTCACGGGGGATCCAGGAGCCTATCCCAGTGCTAATAATCAGTGTTCAGTACAATTCAATAAACAGACTCATCAAACAATCTGATCACAATCTGAGCACGTCTATACTGTTTCAGATCCGGGAGCAGAACAGAGTGGACCTGATGACCGCAGGGCCAAAGTCTCAGCTGTTGGCCAATATTGTTATAGACACACCCCCTGGTCCGGTGAGTGATGCTGAGGATTAACCTCTCTAACCGCAGTCCAGTGCAGAAATATGAACTACCTTCAGATTAAATTTAAGAAACAGAAACAGAGTCGCTCCCTCTACAGGCCTTCATCTATGAGGACGAGGAGGCGGCGGCCTCTCTGCCCCCGAATCCCTTCAGCCAATCAGACACCGAGTTAGAGGAGTACACACAGAGCATAGAGAATAAACTCAACCAATCAGGTACGTGCACACTTCTGCCCCCTGCTGGTGTGACAGTTCGGTTTGAAACACTGTTTGTGAATGAATCTGAATCGTGTTACTGCGGTGACTGTGCATACTGAACTGTATTTGTGTTGTTTGTTTACTTCTGACAGAGGCTGATGATGTCACTGATATCGAAGAAACAACAACAACAACGTACGGCTCTACAGTCTCCCTCTCGTTCTCTCCGCTGAAGAGTCCCGAGAGAGGAGGTCAACTTTTTACTCGTTTATACATTGTTCTCTTTCTTCCCGTATATTAACTCTTCACAGGGACATTTTTTGACCAAGGATGCCCAAATGTTTGCATGCTTTTGTCATTTGGGCACCACTGGTCAAAATCTGGTTACTTTGAATAGTGGAGTGAGTAGAAGATGAACTGGATCTCCAAAAAAAAACAAAGTTAAAGATCAAACTTTTTACATTTTAGAAAAGTTTAGTGCATTGTTGTTGTTTTGTACAGGAAATGAGCATTATGCAAAGGTTTGGATACTCCAAGAGATTTGAGCTCCCAGATGTGTCTTGTTCACAGTCATCATTAGGAAAGACTCCATAAACACTCTGACTCCTCAAACCTCGTCCCACCAAACAGCAGCCATGGGCTCCTCTAAGCAGCCGCCCAGCACTCTGACCATTAAAATAACTGATGACCACATAGCAGGAGAAGCTATTAGAAGACAGCAGAACATTTTCAGAGAGCCGGTTCCTCAGTCCCTAATGGAAAAATAAATGACCATTAACAGGAACAGTGGAGGTTCAGTTGAGAAGACTTTCTGATAGAAATTCTGGGAGGACTGATAGAAAGCGAGCTAATCAGAACTCCCGTCTGACTGTAAAAGACCTTCAGGACGTTTTCGCAGCCTCTGGTGTAGAGGAACACTGATCTACTGTGCAGAGACACCTGCACAAATACCTTCATGGAAGCTTCTGCTCCAGCATAGCACAGAAAACATCTCACTGACAGAGAAAATTAAGATTCAATTAAATACCAGCAAATTGTGGAAGGAAACATCACACCGTCTACAAAACAGCTGGAAGTAAAGAAGATAATGATCCTAAACACACTTCAAAATCCACAATGGACCACCTCAAGAGGAACCAGCTGAAGGTTTAGCCTTCAGCTTTGCTAAATTTCCTTTGGGATTAATAAAGTATCTATCTATCTATCTATCTATCTATCTATCTATGTCCCTCACAGTCTCCAAACCTAAACATCATCCACATCTGTGGATGGACCTCAAAGAAGCAGCACATGCAGGACAGACCATAAGTGGAAGAATTTTGTGAGGAAGAACAGACGAAAACAAGAGACCCACAGCTGCTTTTGAGCTGTGATACTCACCAAAGAGGGTGTGATACTGACCATGCAGAGTGACCAAACATTAGCTTCAGACTCGTTTTTTCTTTTTTGTTATTTTAAAACTGTGAAAGGTGGAAATGGAAAAAAAGAATCGATATAAAATAATAAAGAAGTGTTTTAAACTTAGTTACAGTAAAAAATACACAATAATAAATGTACTGTTCTCCTAATACATTATTCAAACTTAAACAAAAGCTGACTGCAGTTAAGAGTTATCAAACCTGCAGTCCAGTCCGTTTAAAGAGACTGGAGGTGTGGCTCAGAGCATTTGGAGTTTGCTTTTCATGAGAAGCTTCTGCTGATGTGAACCATGACACACAACAACTAACTGCTGATTTGTGTACAGCTGTTACAGTGTAATCCTAAAGTGTTTAGGTGTTCATCAGCCTACAGTTAGATACATCATCTATAAAGATTATATAGCACTGTGTCTACTCTTAATAGAAGTGGAACCCCGGAGAAACCGCTAAAGGCTTGCATCACTGGGACTGGTTAACATCTCTGCGTACGAGTCCACCATACGAAGAACATTGAACAGGGATGGTGCCCAAAGCAGGACACCCAACAAAGAAGCTTCAGCTCTCGCTTCAGCATGTGACTTAAATGAAGAATAGATCACATTTTAATCACCAATTAAAGCAGAAAGTCAGGTCATTCCAGAGAGTTCACATACTTCCTCACACCGGAGCTGTTTACGTGGATTTTCTGTCCTTCTGTCCTTGCACTTTAAACTTGACTGGAACTCTCCAAGTCAGTAATTCTGTTATTAACTGTGAATCCTCTCTCTCTCTCTCAGAGGCACTGTCAGCTCTGCTGCTAAACGAGCAGGATGATGATGATGTCACTCTGCAGGTCACTGAAGTCAACGTCACTAAGGAGATGGAGGTCTCCATAACAACCGCGGTCGCCGACAACATCCCGGGCACAGAGCCAACAGACGGCCAATCAAAGAGCCCGAAAAAGAAAAAAAAGAAATTCCGCACTCCGTCCTTCCTGAAAATGAGTAAAAAGAAAGAGAGGGAAAAGGGGAAAGAGAAAGAAAAGGAGAAAGCAAAAGAGAAAGAAAAGGAGAAAGAAAATATGAAAGAAAACGAGAAGACAACTGAAAAACAGAAAGAGAAGGAAGAAGAGAAGGAGAAGAATTGAGAAGGAACTCAGTGTAAATACTTATGAGGGACAGTGGTGGGTTGTGGGTAATGTAGTTTACTAGAGGGCTGTACAAGGAGGAGCTGTTTATTATATTACTACTTTAAAGCAATCCGGCTGTAAAGCTGAACACCACTCAGAAACGCTGTAGAGATGAATGGAGTAATAATTATCCCTATTAATACGATTATCTTTGTAAGTTATTGAGTATTAGCTCTGTGTTACTTAGAGATTTACAATGTCGGACCGTGTGTGTTCATTCAGCTGATAATGTATCATTACTAAAGGTTGTGTATTTGAGAGGCTGAGAGGGTGGGGGTGAGAGAGGGTTGGGGGGTCAGGGGTATTACTGTGGTTTATTGAGTGTGTGTGCTCAGAGTGTTTTAGACGGAGTGTGGCTGTCAGGGTGGGGGTGTTGTGGGGAGTGTGGTTTGTGTGGATTTTGTGGGGGTTGATCAGATATTTCTCTCCAAACAGTTATTAAACAGTTAAAGTGGTTTATGATGATCTCCAGCGCTGAAGGAACTAAGCAGCTCCATCTGCTGGACCGAACCTGTACTGCAATATTAAACACACAGTGTACAGTGATGGTGTGTGTGATTGCTGTTTGAAAGCGAGGGGTGTTCAAGGAGTGGCAGTTGCAGGGGGGGATGCAGGGGGTGTTGGGGCAAAGCCTGCACTAAAGCAACACACTGGGTATTTACCTCTGTGACACACAGCGGTTTGTGTGTTGTTCAGTGTTCCGTAATAAACAGTCACATAAACATTATGACATCAATATGGCCTGAAGAGTGTGTGTGTAAACACCACTGCGCCGTCACTGCATTACTATAAACCAACACCAGAGCAGAGACGTCACTGCCACATTACCAGTGTCTTTAACTTTAGAGAAACAAAGCCAACCAGATGTCTTCAATGTAAACAGACATGCTAATGCTAATGCTGTTACCTCGGCTAATGCTACTAGTTCAGACTTTCTTCTGCTTCATCTGTGAGTGTGAAGAGTTACTTTGTATAAAACCAGTCAAATTCACTGATTGACGTTGACAGTTTGTTCCATTAAATTGACTTGAGTACAACGTAAACACGTACAACGTAAATGAGCTTTAGTTTAATGTTTATTCTCACTCTCACTGTGAAGAATTCTATGCAGTACAGCCGTGTTTGGTACTTTCTGCTGTCCAGTCTGGTGTTCAGTGTGTGGCAACCGGGGTGGTCAGTTTGTTCAGAGTGGACGAGGGTAGAGTTAAAGTGATCAGTGTATAAGGGTGGTCAGAGTGCTCAGGGTGATGATCACTCCATTACCCCTTAATCACTCATGAAAAACATCTCTCGTTCTGAATGAAAATGTTTGCAATGTTTGAATATTCAAGATCAAAGGGAAGGTTCTGCCGGTCACTGAGAACACTCACTTTAACCGCATTCAAAAGCCACCAACGTACAAACATACCCTGATCCCACCAAAACTAGGTTTAAAGTTTGACACAGTAAACTGTATTACCGTTCTTACTGTTGTTTTTGAGGGATAATTCAGGGGTTGATGTTTATATCCTGCAGACACACAATCACTTCAATAGAAACATCACTAACGTTCAGCCTTTTCTATCTCAGAGACATGCAGAGATGCTTGTACATGCGTTTGTTCCAGCAGCATTGATCACTCTAATGGTCCTCGTATTGGACAGAATAGTCCCCCCCCTACAACTCAGAACGCAGCAGCTTAGATCCTCAAACATCAAACCAGAGACTTGTATCATCCCCATTCGAACCTGCACTGACTGGCTGGATCTTTTAGGCCAGGCTTTAAAGTCCTGCTGCTAGTTTTTAAAGCTCTTAATCGTATAGCTCTTGAATGTCTACCTTATGATCTTAGATCTGTAGTTACGGAGCTTCTGCACAAACCTTCAAACTCTACATCTCTGTGGTGCTACTCTCATAAACATGTCCTTGTCTTATATGGTTTTGAGTGAATGCTTAGGTTCTCTTATTGCTGTGAAGCTTTATCACCCATCTGTAAAGCACTTTCCGCTCTTTTCCAATTCGAGCTGCTGCCGCTACAAAACGTGCTTAAGAAATATAGTTAATCCCGCTCAAACATTCCACGCTCATCCTCTACAAACGGCAACAAAAAGAATTTTATTGTCTGTAAAGATGAAAAGGTACAAAACTGTAAAGCAAAATTAATACAGCGCACAGACAACAGACGGCTGATTATTTGAAATGATATAAGAGGCGAGAAACACAGAGACTTAAAACGACAGTTCACTGAAAAATGTCTTCCTCCCAGACGCCACAGAGCTAGGAGCTATGCAGCAAATGTTGTTACTTGTCTGGGAAAGGTTCGGGGGGTACTGAGGGACTCGGAGTTTGTTTGTTGTGCCATTAATTTAAAGCACATGGACATCTTGGCAAAGAATCTCATTTGTCATTAATAATTTGAAAAAAATAATAATAATAATAAAAAAATAATCACAGCCATTACAGTGTTCCTATGGGAAAACCTTTCTGAGGAAAAGGAGTGGAAAGTCTTTAGCAAAGACAGTTAACACTCCTGCAGGAAAAAAAAAAACTTGTACAGAAGAAGAAGATGGTCCAGAGGCATCCAGCACGAACAGTGAGCACTGATTCAGAATCAGTATCCCCACTGGTGCGGGAGGAAACTGACCTGAACGTGAACATGGAGAAAGTTAATGGTTTATGGTTGGAGAAGACTGGAGTACGGAGGTGACGTTATTAGCATCTTTTATTTACTGCAAATTCTGGTGGATCTGGTTTCTCACAGAAGAAAAAAAAAACGCTTCACGCCAAAACGACCTCTGTTTATTTATTGCAAATCAAACTGTTAAAATTAGGATTGTTTACTAAGAAGTCAGAGTTGTGCATTAAAGTGGCTGAAACCTTCCTCAGCAGCTCTGCTGGGCTCCCAAACCCTTCCGCTTCCAAAGCCATCGGAATCTCCTGTAAACCCTTACTGCTCTGAAGTTGTGCTTTCCAGTCAGGTTTAGATTAGGACCAGGGATTAGATTTAGGGCGTGGTTTAGATCCGGCTCGGGGTTTAGACTAGTCGAGGTTTAGTTTTCCTCTTAATGAAGCTACTTGGGGAGCAGGGTGAACCCTATTTGTCCTCCAGTGGAGGTGAAGGCTTGGTTTAGAAGACATCAGAGCTGCAGTGAGACACTCTAATAAATTATGACCGCCCATCGTTATCTGGGCTACTTACGGTTTATCTTGGCTACTTCCTTTGTTTCTTACATCTCTAACAAACGACTTTACACTACACAAAATAAAAATCCGTTCTTATCCGGGGATACGCTGCTGATTCCACACAGCGTTCAGTCCAACATTACATCTCACTCACAGTCTCACTCATATACACACTCACTCACTCACACACACTCCCTCGCGGCTCACTGGGGCATGAGGTGCCTGACGTTGTATTTGGACGTGTCGTGGTACTGAGTCATAGGTTTATCTGCGATCCCACACGTCCCCACTCCGACTTTACCGTTCACGCTCTCTGGAGACGCAAATATACTGCGCTTTACCTGAGAGAGAGAGAGAGAGAGAGAGAGAGAGAGAGAGAGAGAGAGAGAGAGAGAGAGGGACAGAGAGAGAGGGACAGAGAGAGAGGCAGAGACAGAGACACACACAGAGAGAGGGACAGAGACAGAGAGAGGGGACAGAGAGGGAGAGAGAGAGAAAGACAGACAGGCAGGGGGAGGGAGGGAGAGAGACACAAACAGCGAGGGCGAGAGAGAGAGAGAGAGAGAGAGAGAGAGAGAGAGAGAGAGGGNCTGATTTATCCCCTCAAACTGGGCCTGAATTTCTACCGTGCCTCCTTCACATGTGACTGTAAACGAGCAGTAATGATAAATATCCAGTCTGTATTATATCACCTGGAAACCAAAGACCTGACACACTTCACCTCCCTCAAAAATTAAAACTTTCTCAAATTCATCATTAGATCTTCCAGCTTAATATCTGGGGCCGTGATACAACAGATTGTTTGCAAATGTTGCTGCAGCACTGCGTTTCTCTGCAGTGAACTGTAGGTTGTGGGAAGGAAGTGATTTACTACATACTAGCTGTATCACAAGCGCGCAAAATACCTGAGGTTTGCACCACTTATGACTGCTGATCATCCGTCCAACCGAGAAACCATGAGGGGTTTAATAAGTACCAAATTTTGTTCATGTCACTCCTGTAAAAGAGGAAATTACCCCAAACCTGGAGGCATGTTTGAGCCTGTTTTCAACACAGAGCCATTTGACCCACTTCCAGACTCGGACTCGAGGCTGAACTCTTACCTGTCCTTTCTTGTTTTTGGAGTAAGCTTTGTTGTTGAATTGCTGCCATTTCGATTTCTGGTCTTCTCTCTCCTGCTCCAGCTCCTTCAGACGCTGAACTTTCTTCTGAGCTTTTTTCTTCTTATACTCTCGTTGCTCCGCCAGCAGCTCCTTCCTACACACACACACACACACACACACATCAATCAAAAGCAAGACATGAGTGTGTTTTACACTACCCAATGTGAAGGGACTGCTGACTTGCTGCTGTTCACTCAATCACTGAACACCTCTTATGCACTGCAGTATAAACTGAACCAATAAACCAAAATACATGTAATTTATCATTTTACTGTAGAATGATCACCTTGTAAAGAACCTCCAGTTTAGTGTTAGAGCTGTAGAGAGGGACTGAGAGCGGGTCTTAGACATTTTATCTAAACCGTAGATATATCATAAGTATTGTGAATAAGAAGTTCCGTTCTTCCGTGACCATGCTAGGTATGCTGGCTTCCTGGCTCAACCCAAACCCACCCACACCCAAACCCAAACCCACTCACTTTGATTTGGGTTTGGTTCCCTCCTCTTTGTTGGTCTTGCCCTGCTCAGCCGGTCGGAGCATGTGCAGAGGAACCACCTCAGCATTTCCGTATCCAAGGAACGTCACGGCAGCCGTTCCATTTTCTCCGTCAATCTCTTCGATTTCCGCCTCATATGACCTAAACACACACACACACAGCTGTAAGCAGGTGAGTAGAGAACACACACACACTGCAGTGCAGTAAGACCTTCACAACAGCACCAATTCAAACTGAATATCTTTAAGTCTAAAGCACATCAAACATACTGGCCACCAGCTTTGTTTTTTTTTTTTTTTTGAGTAATAAAAACTGCCCGTATTTGTTGTTGAGGTGTTCCCTGAGAATTTATATAGTCAAATCTGATTGGTCAAGTCCTGCCTGCTGTCTGATTATCTTTTTTTTTTTTTTTTTTTTCCATTTGTGACATTTGTGGGTTTCATTCATCAATTTGTTGATAGGACACTTTGGGGCGCTGCCTATCGCTTCAAGAACATTTTTAAAAATTCCCCATTTCTTTATAACTACAAAGGTAAAGCTGGAATACCATACTGGACTCTGAAGTTACCATTCTTTATTCCACCTCCATGTAAGGTTCGGGTTGGACTCATTTTCTCATTATGCTTTTTTCAGTCTCTGAACAAAAACAAAAACATTTTATAGTAATAAAGATTGTTTAAGTGTAAACATAGAACTTCTACCAGCTCAATACAGAGTGGCTCTGTGTGGGTTAATTAAAAATTTAAAAGAAAGTAATTAAACTGTTTATGGTGATTTGTTGAAATACTGACTCGCATTACTATATGAGAACTAAAAAAAAAAAGGTAACGACTGGATCAAAGACTGAAAACGGCTTGATCCGTCTGACTAGATTAGTGCTCAGTGAAGCTCTGAAAGTAGTAAAGGAAATATTCTGATATGGGTGCAAAAGAGTTCATAAATACGGTTGGTATCATCTGAATTGTGATAGGAAACGTTTAGCTCTGAGACCTTGGTGACTCCACAACTGAAAAGAAAGCAGCCTTTACTACAGATGCCGTCACTGCTCTAAGACACTCTGGAGTTTTCTCCCTGGTTAGATTCGCCTCTTTCTAAGGAGAAAGACTGGATGTGACAGTGAGGCACTAGCCTTCCACGTCTATTGCATTTATCACAAAGTGAAGCTGCACTTTCGAGCGTTTCCCATCTACCGCTAATGCTGTAAAAGGACCGAACAAAACACACAGGTACAGGGTCTGTGTGTTCAGCTGCATCCTTACAGACATACTTCTCAGTCACCATGGTCATGTATTTGAAACACGTGGGGGGGGGGGGGTAATCCGGTACCCAGTTCTTGGAATTATGGACCTAGAATGAGGTTTTGATACACCTCCCTATTACTAAACTTTGATAGTCAGTTAAATCAGTTTAATTGTCTGCAAATCATGAATTATTTAAACATGACTGGAGTTTACTGTGTACAGTTCATCTGCAGGACAGCGCTACTAAATCCTATAATTAATAGTACGTCATTAATAATATTACAGCTTTAGAGCTTGCATGGTAATGATCTGTTGGAGCTGAAGTTATACTCTTGCTGAGGTCCAGCAGCTTCTACTTCCTAACCCTGACCAGTTACGAAGCCGAGTGACTCACTGTCCATCCTGACTCCACACGGCCATACAGCGATCTCCAACATTCCAGCTGCTCTTTGGAGGAGCTGCATCTGAGCTGTTAGCATTAGCAACGCCCTCCGCTGGCTGAGACGTCAACAGATCTTTCGTCAGCTCAATCACCTCCTAAACAAACAAACAAACAAACAGATCTTTAGTCAGTTCAATTATCCCCTAAACAAACAAATACATTCACTGCGGTGCACTGTGGGTAAAGCGTGTACTGCGAGGTGCACTGTGGGTAAAGCGTGTACTGCGAGGTGCACTGTGGGTACCTGTAGGTCCTTCTGCAGTTTGAGCAGGTCCTCATTGTCGGGGTCAGTGGAGAGCGCGGCCTCCACCTGCTGGAGCTGAGCTCTATAACTGCTTAACTGTTTCACCAAATCCTCTGACATCTACACACACACACACACACACACACACACACACACACACACACTCTTCAATTACAACTGAATAACAGACTCGTTACAGTGCGAATCATGATCAGGTACATGCAGGTACTCGAGAACTCAGGTGTTACAATTTAAATACTTAAATCACAGTTCAGAAATTCATTATATATGACCAGTAAGACCTGTTTGACACACATTTATGTGTAGGGACATAAAATATTAGTACAAAATAATATGTTATTATTATCAAACACTGTGTATTTTAAAGGATCAGTACACAAAGACCACAAACCAAGTATGTCTGCAGTGCTATGAGATTTTCCTTGTTAACGTCTAAAAATATCTTAATGGTATATCAGCGCTTTTAACTATTTTGAATCCAAATAATGGATACGTGTATGGATTAACTTGCTCATTTTTCTTCCCCCAAATGTTTTTCAAAAATTGAGAAATGCTGTCACAAGCGCTCTAAACGATTATCAGAACGGTGTCAGTTCAGGAGCGCTAGAGTAGCCAGACTGAACCTGTCTCTAACTTTAATACACACTCGCCTACATCTTGAACACACATTGTCAGTATTCCAGCTAGTTAGGAGCTACTTGGGCATATAGAGCAGGTCTCACTGCTTCACCTGCATGTTCATACGCTTCACATACAGAAATATAGGAAGAGCATGCTGGGTTTTTTTTTTTTTTTTTTTTTTTTTTAATTTGTATCATTTCTTTAATGGCAAATTCTCACATCTCTAAAAGGGCAAGCCTTTGCGGTTTATAAAGATCCATATAAAAATAAGGCAGTATATTTGTCCTTTTCCAAATAAAAAAGGCAGCTGCAGTAGGCAAGAGAAACAGAAAAACAGCCTGTAACTCTTCATTCACCCACCGAGCGATCAGGGTCAGCGCTGACATCAGGATTACGTTAGGCCTAAATGTCCAAATGTCAAATGACAAACAGGAGACAGCAGGTGCGGCTAGGAAAACACACATCAGACCCCCAGGAGTACTACAAGGCTGCGTGCTCTCACACCTTTTCAGTCTCTACACCAATAACTGTATCTCCAAGAACCAGCTGTGAAAATCCTGAAGTCTGCAGATGACACCACCGTGATGGCTCTCATATCCAGCAGTGATGAAGAGACATATACAAGTCATGCAGCTGGTCTCCTGGTGCTGATATACACAGCAACCATCGAGACCTTCCTCACATATAATTAGTATATAATATAGTATATAATATAATTAGGGTGGTTTAACCATCTACACTGTTGCTGGATGTAAACTAGTAAAACACTGTCCACTGAATTCAAACTTAATTTCAACCAGTACCAGTGTGGTCACCCTAATTATAGAAACCTCTGAAATGCATGAAATTAATACCAACAGCATAAAATGCTAATAAGATAAACCACAGATACCTAATGTTAATAAACTGGACATGTACAGTGGTAGTGGAGCAGATTATGTAATAATGCTTTATAATGAGCTTAGAGATGATAAACTCTGTAGAAGGCTCTATGTCAGCATACGCACCATGATAGTGATACATCCGAAACATTTTTTTTTTGGGGGGGGGGGGGGTGGCGTTACCTCACAGCGCCCTGCAGCATGTATCCTTCCAGGAGTTTAAGTCTGAAATTTTCTCCAAACTATCATAAACAGCGTCTCAGACATCAGGCAGCGTATTCAGAACCACCTCATGTAGTAACTTTCTGTGAGGGAGCTTTTAGAGGGGGACGTCTGGTTACCTTCACCACCACTGTGAACAGTTCTGGCTTCATCTTGAACGGAGAGTTTCACACTGAACCACTTTGAACAACTCCGTTTACGTTTAACCATTTAAATACGTTAGTTTAGCGGAGTTCCCCTTTACCTTTCTGAAACACAGCTGTTACGCGTCTTTAAAGTTTATTATGGTACTAGAATTTTTCGTTCCACCTTAAATAGTCCAGTATTTACACGCATCTGCTGCGCTATTTAAGGTGGAACATAAGACTTGAATAAGAAGCTCGTTTGAACTTCGCATCTTTACTAAAATTCTACAGTTTAAATCTTTATATTAACAGTTCTTCGGAGCGGGTGAAGTTGATCAGCTCGAGACTGAATTAGAGAGAGTTTAAACCGGCCTGTGTGTGATTGTGTGTTAGCCGTTAGCCGCGATGCTAATCCGCCCTTTTAACAGACGGAGTCTATAAACTCTGACGTTTCTCCGTCTTTTGGGCTGGTTCTCTCACCTTTCTGGATCTTTGCGGTTAATCCGTCGCTGTAGTCCGTCTTTATGTGGTTGGTTGGTTGTAGTTGTTTGTTTCTCTGCTCATACAGCACAAACCCCACCGGAACACCGAAAGAAACAGGATGTGACGTCTAAAAACGCTTCAGTCCTGTAGTCTCGCGATAACACATTCAAACACGTATTTCCTCTTTTGCAGTCTTTCCGAACTTATTTCCATACATTAAGTCCTTAATTTTGTTTTATTACGAAATTTTAACGTTTATAGTAAAAGCCAAAAGATACTTGTAAAACTGTTACTGGTTCTAATAATAAGAAATCTATTAAAACACTAAAATTATGTATATGTTTTTTTAATCATATTTCAATGTTTGTATTAAAAATGAATAAAAAAGAACGTAATAATATAATATGCAAAAACATCCAAATATAAATTTTACTTTAGAGTAAATGAGGTCAGATAAAAAAACTTTTTCTTTCTTTCTTACTTTCTTTCTTTTGTTGTTTTTAACCAAACATGTATTTAAAAATATATATTTTTAGCTTTATAAATTACTCAGTATAAGTATGGTGAAGTATGGATAAAGAATGAGATTAATGTAGTAGTGCCATTTATTAATGAAGGAAAAAGAAAAAAATAGAGAAAAAAATAAAACGGCCTGGCAAGTGCACAGACAGACCTCTAGGTGGCGCCATTTCACTGCCAGACTGGTCCAGTTGTCAAACAGCAGCGACAATCAACTCAATAATCAATCAACAGTCAGTGATCGATAAACAGTTCACCTTTTATGAATAGAATAATAGTTTATGTCGGAAAGCTGACTAGCAGTTTCCAGTTATTAAATAATCATCTGGTATTTTGCAAAAAAAAAAAAATACTAACAAAAAGTCTTACAATTTTTAGTATCAATATTTTTTTTAGTTTTTAAGTCAGAACGTTCTTATTTTGTGTTCTGTTGACTAAAAATCACTGCATAAATAATTAATACATGTTGTTTGTAATTTAAAAGGTTTGGGAAAGAAAGATCACTGTAACTCTATGGGTGATAAAGATCTTATAATCCTGTTATGACATCTTTTTCTCTAAAATTGTGACCAGAAATAGACACACTGACCAACTTCAGACCGTTTGCGTGTCCCCTTGGTCAGCAGGGATAATAACTGTGTTGTCCTTGTCTAATATAATGTACATATCAGAGAATTTCTACCTAGGACCCTCCTGTCTCTGTATATACTCTGTGTTTTGTGTATTTTGTATATTTAATAAATCTCTTTTATTTAGTATGTTTAGTTAGTATGTATATTAATGCTGCCCTGCTGGAGAGCATTATTCTGAGCCTCACCGCATGCATTTCAATGCATGAATGAGGAGCTACTTTAAAAATGGACTGTGGTTCTGATTATATACATAATTATTATATATAATTAAAGAAATTTTAGAAAGAAGCAGTTTCAGTAGGACAAGCTGTCGATACCAGATAAACAGAAATTGGGCAGGACCTGATGGGCAGGTCAGTGTGTGTGATGTGCAGGTAATCTGGTATTAAAGGTGTATTGTTTAGAATATAAAGGTGAAACTCCGCCTCCAGCGTTTAAAGCCTCTCGGTCTGCTTCAGATTCTGAGCAGCAGAAGAAAAACGAAATATAATATATAAAGAGTGAAATTTAGCTCCAGGTCCCTCCTACAGATCTAACATACAGATCTAAGCTGCCGTGAAAAACGTCTCTAAGGGTCACCTGAGGACCTTGTATCATCTTGTTAATTTGCTTCTTCCCACTTTCCAGCAGTAAGTGAAGTCACTTTCAAGACACAATTCAGAGCTGCTAAGATTTGATAGCCAGATATCACACCAAGATGTTCTCTGCAGTCCTTGATATACGATGCAGCAGGTATGTACTGCCCCTCTGAGACACTGGGATGTCAACAGGTGACGTAGGTGACAGACCTACGTTATCCTTCAGGATTTTCCGATAGAGAGCAGGATTCATAGTCCCATCAGTTATGACAATCCATCCAGGTCCTGCAGAAGCAAAGCAGCCCCAGACCATCACATGACCACCACCACGCTTCATTGTTAGTATGATGTTCCTATGAAGGAGTGCAGTGTTGGCTTTATGCCAGATGTAACGGGACCTATGTTCTCCGAAAGTTCCACCTTTGACTCAACAGTTCACAGAATACTATCCTAGAAGTCTTGGAGGATCATCTAGATGCTTGCTGGTGAATGGGAGAGGAGCCTTTGTGTGCTGTTTGGTCAGTACTGGTTTTGAGCCTTGCAACTCTCCCATCAAGTCCATTTCTGCCAGTTTTAGTAGGTCAGGCACTGCTGGGAATGTTCTCCACTGTGCCAGATTCTCTCCATTTGTGTATAACGGTTCTCACTGTGGTTCTCTGAAGTCCCAGAACCTCAGCAACGGCTCTGTAACTCATTCCCGATGGTAGAGTTCAATCACTTGCTCTGCATGTGTATGTGAATCTCTTTAGACCGCTGCATCATGTGCTGCTGTTTGAGAGCTTCTAGCTGCTTCACATTACCAGACAGGTTCTATTTAAGTGGTGTTAAGGTTCAGCAGGTCTGGCAGTGATCATGTCTGGGTGTGGCAGTGAAACAGAACACAGTAGTCAGTTGAATTTGGTTAACTGATTGATTTATTATCTAATGGGTAATTTGTGTTACACAGCAGGAAAAACTGAACAGAATTTAACTTCTATTAATGAAATCAGTTTTTTTAAATGGCAGTTTGTGTTTATTTGTGTTCTTTATACAACAGTAAAAGTAGCGTGATGATCTGAAACATGCAAAAGTAACAAATATGCAAAAAAAATTTTTACAGCACTGTATCGTTTTATATAATAATACAAAAATAAAGTACATCCTCAGAGTTACGACAGAAATACAGAATATACTGTATATAGACCAGACCAGAGTACTCAAAGTACAGGACTGTATAAGGAACCACTTATACGTCCATCCAGCAAGAAATGAACTCAGTTATTTACAGTCTGAATTTGTTCCTTGTTAAGGTTTTTTAAGGTGGTCTGGACTCTCGTGCTGGAGAAGCCAACGTTTTTTCTCCAGACCTTTTCTTCCCATAAACCCACCAAGCTCCCCAGAACTGCACAACACGCGATGACATGGAATGAGGAGAGGGACCTGATACAGAGAGAGAGACAGGGAGAGACACAAGGATGGAGGGAGAGAGAGATACAAAGAAAGAGAGGGGAAGGGAGAGAAAGACAGAAATAAAGACAGAGAAACAGAGACATACAGGGTGAGACATACAGAAAGAGAGAAAGACAGAGACCGTAAAAGAGATGCAGAGAAAGAGGAAAACAGGGAGAGACAGAGACAGAGAGACATACAGGCAAAGACAGAGGGCAAGAGGGAGAGAGACATAGAGACATACAGAGAGACAGAGAGGGAAAGACAATGAGGGCAGGAGGGAGAGAGAGAGAGAGAGAGAGAGAGAGAGAGAGAGAGAGAGACAGACAGACAGACAGAGAGAAGGGTCAATTCTCAGTGAAGGAAACTGTAAAGTGTAAATATTATTATAAATTAAACATCTCCTTTGAAGTCATTCTGATCCAACCAACCGGATTCCTCCTCATGGCTCCGCCCACTGCTCTCACTGCCCGCTCATTTCCCACCATCACTGCCAGCTGCTTGTAGGACACAGTCTGACCGACAGAGACACGTTCTTGCAGTGTCCGCAACACACGTGCACTGAAAGAGTCTAACACACACGCACGCATGCACGCATACGCACATACGCGCACACACATACGCACTGTTACAAGAGCAGGGGAAAAGGAGCATCAGCTGGACGATATGAGGCCTCACTGGCACAAACTATGATGCACAGTGTATGACAATCTTCATCATGGGCTGCACAACTGCAGATTATTAAAGTTGACTGTTATGTGATGAAAGTCAAGTCAACTGATTGCTGATGATGGCAGTTGGGCGGGGGGTTACCTGTATGGTTACTTATATGGTCTGGGGGGTTAGTGTGTGACCTGTCTGCAGTAGAGGGTGGTGTGTGGTCTGGGGGGTTAATGTGTGACCTGTCTGCAGTAGAGGGTGGTGTATGGTCTTTGGGGTTAGTGTGTGACCTGTCTGCAGTAGAGGGTGGTGTGTGGTCTGAGGGGTTAGTGTGTGACCTGTCTGCAGTAGAGGGTGGTGTGTGGTCTGAGGAGTTAGTGTGTCACCTGTCTGCAGTAGAGGGTGGTGTGTAGTCTGGGGGGTTAGCGTGTGACTTGTCTGCATTAGAGGGTTGTGTATGGTCTGGGGAGGTGGTTTGTGAACTGTCTGCAGTAGAGGGTGGTGTGTGGTCTAGGGGGTTAGTGTGTTACCAGTCTGCATTAGAGGGTGGTGTGTGGTCTGGGAGGTTAGTGGGTTACCTGTCTGCAGAAGAGGGTGGTGTATGGCTGGGGGGGTCAGTGATGTCACTGTGTGAGCAGAACTGAAATAACTCTGCAGCCATGATATACACCGCTGCAGCTCTGCATTCAACTCAACATCAGCACAGCTTACTGCACTGCACGCCACACATACCCAAAACACACACAGAGACACACACACACACACAAGCACACCGTGTGTCATTAATGTTTTCATCACCGTCAGTAACACCACTATACTCTACAAAATCCTTTTACAGAGGTGTCCATGGTGATGATGATTTTGTGTACTACCTGTGTGCAGTTTCCATGCTCATGTCGATGGTGTGTATCCCTTTCTCACAGCCGCTCAGTACAAGCTCTCCCACTGGAGACGGCAGAGAGGTGACCTGCAGCTCACACTCAGTACTTACACACACACACACACACACACACACTTTCTGATTTGTGGCTTTTACAGATTTGATCATGCCCTTTTCTTCGAAACCCTGTGCAACACTCTCCAAAGCAGAGAAAATATAGAGACCACAGTCCTCGATGCAGTTCTGGATATTTCAGCTGGCTAAGAGCGTTCCCCTTAAAACTGCCTCCACGTCCAAGATAACTGAGCATGTACATTAGCCCTTTTTTTGACTGCTGTGGAGCGGGTTCCACTTCGCTTTGCACACCTAATTTTGGGTTACCTGTCTGCAGTATTTCAACCAAAAAGAAACAAGTTATGACCTGAAAAGTTTGTTCCCAAGTGGAACCAAAGAACATAAGGTTCTTCAACACAAACTGTGACGGCTTCCGTGGATGTGCCAGTCGTTGAGGAAAGAGAAGGTAAAAAGGGCCACACCCAGCGGTCTCCTGAGGATTTGAGGATCACCGGTATTTGATCTGTGCTTGCTTTCTGGATATAGACAAACATTCGGAATAACAGCACAAACGCTCGCAGGTAATCTACACGCTCCGCCATCTTGTTACTACTGTTTACTTCCGCTGTGCAGCGCCCTCTGTTGATGACGTATAGATTTAGGTTCCTTTATTCAAATAAAAACTGCTGCAAATGCAGACTGGCTCCCTACACAAGATTCTACAAAGCCTGAATGGATCCAGTAATGGATCCAGTTTAGGAACCAGGGTTCTTTTTGGTCAAAAGGGTTATATTGTTCATTGCACCCTGGTTCCAGTAATTTCTGAGGTTTGCAGTCCTTTCTTCAGTCTTTAAGCCAGTGGTTCTCCATCCTGGTCCTGGAGTTTCACTGACCTGTACATCTGAGAGCACTTCCTGCTCCCAACACATCTGACATAACCAATGAGCTAGTGAAGTGTGTAGGAGGGCAGTGATGCTCCAGGACCAGGACCGAGAACCACAGCTTTTAATGACTCCTAACAAACCAATCACAAGACAAACAACAGAGTTGAAAATGAGCTCATACTTGTCTTTATGAAGACTGATAAGGTTCAGAGGGTCGGGTTTTGGAAATTTGGAAAGGGAGGAAAAAAAGCACTATTTAACTCAGCGTAGTGGCATATTCACAGGTAGGCTGACAGTAAAGCTGTGACAGATTTACCTTATAACAGTAAAATAAATTTCTGTATTAATATCACTGGAGATGTTTTCTGGAGATGTTTTCTGGAGATGTTCTTCACCTATCTGATGTATGTGGTGCTTTAGATAAGCTAGGTAACCCTCAGCAAACTGTTTGTGTAGGTTAAACAGTAAAGCTGTGCAGGTGAACAGTCAGCATCACTCTGCACATCAGGAAGGCTTCAAAATCAGACGTGTCCACTGTATGTATGTAGTTATGGGGACTAGACGATTGTCAGTTTTATATAATACAGAGTCGGAAATGAAACCCCTCCACACAGACATATTACTGTCTGATTATGATCAATTATGTTTTATCAACTTTCTACACGTTTCTGTTCAGGTAGTATCGTTTAGTAAAGCATCCTAATGAAATTAAAGGTGTTTATCAGAACCAGACTGCGGCAGCTGAAGGGAAAAGAGAGCGCTGTGGGTAAAGACGGGAAACCAGGTGTGAGCGGTAGTGACGTATACAGCTGAAGGGGCGCGAGGCAAGTTGTGTCCCGGTTCTGCTCTCCTCTAACGCCTTGATCACTCTTCAATAACCTCATCGACGTGTACACTTCAAAGAGAAACTGAGGACACATTACACTCTTTTAATGGCTACTTTTAATTCTATATTCGTATATAAAGTGCTGAATTAAAAATAAAAAACTCTAAAACTGTTTTATTGTTATTTTCTTCATTATTATTTTATCAGAGTCTAAAAAACAAACTGCGCAGCACACGTGAAGTTTCAGCTTAACTACAGCTTACTGAATTAAATAGCTGCAGCCTCGTGAGACAGACTCGCACTCACACTACCTCGGCAGTGTCGCGGTGTGTGAGTGTGTGTGTGTTCTGACCTGCGTTTGATCATGTCGGTAAAGAAGCCCTGATCACTCAGCCTCACACACAGACACGCGCGCCCGGATTCAGACTGCAGCTTCCGTCTCTTCCTTCTTCCACGCGCAGTGACGAAAACCGGCCAATCAGCAGAGAGGAAAACGGAAAGGTCACATTCACACAGCGCTCTGATTGGATGGCACCGCCCTTTCCTTAAAACACAAAGCTCAGCTAAAATAAATCGAATAAAAGTAGAATTAATTACTGTTACACACACAAACACTCCGGAACACCGAAACTACAGGAAGCGGAAATATAAAAAAATCCGTATGGCCGCGTGCTCACAGTATCAGCAACAAACGGCACAAACATACTTTAAACAAAATTAAATACATGAAAAAAAAAAAAAAAAAATTCATTAATAAATACATTAATTAATAAAAGCGCGAGTTGCTTTTTGATTAATGACTACATTCACAATAAACAAACAAAACAACACATATGTTATGTGTATGTACAGTACCAGTCAAAAGCTTGGACAAAACCTCTCCTTCAGTGATTTATCTTTATTTTTATTATTATTACTCTACTAATCTATTATTGTAGATTAATATGAAATATATGAAAACATCTAAACTACAAAGGAACACATATAGAATTATGCATTAAACAAAAAGCAAACTGCAAATGTAAACAAACAAAAACATCTTAAATAAACCAGAATATATTTTATACTTCAGATTATTCAAAGTATCCACCTTTTGCCTTGATGACAGTTTTTCACACTCTTGACATTGTCTTAATCAGCTTCATTCTGTCTGAACTCGACTGTAACCCACAAAATTATTTGTAAATTAGAGTGTAACCCACAGAATTCTGTCTGAATTTGAATATAATAGAAGATACTGAGTGGTGGACTGTATATCGTGACAGTTTAGAGAGGACAACAGAACAGTGTAGAGTAGACAATGTAAAGTGGATAGTGTATTGTGGACAGTGTGTAAAAGACCATGTAGGAGACTGTAGAAATGACAGCTCAGAGAGGACAAGGGTATCGTGTAAAGGGACAGTACAGAGCAGAAAGTGTAGAGTGGACAGTGTAGAGGTTTTTTTTTTGTTATTATTTCTGTTTTTCAAATTATGACCTGTTATTGTACTTGTAGAGGACGATGCATATTGACTTAATTTAAGAAACACAGAACAAGTGTAACTGCTTCTGAGTCTACAGGTTAATTACAGAGCATTTAATGGGATTAATGTGACCCGGTTTAATTTTTTTACAGCTTGTTTTATAGAAGATAAATCTTCACTGATGCAGTTGGTAAAAAAATGACAGATGACATGATATGACAGATTTGTGCTGGACTAAAATTAAATGCCAGCAGTACATCAGCTAATGTAGAACAGCGTAGTACTTTAGTTGTGATTGTGTGTTAAACTAACCCAAACTGTTCCAAAGCCCCAGCGCAGTCTCCTTTTAGTTCACAGCAGGACTGTGAAACAGTCAGAAGTAACAGAAAAACTGGCTTTGATGTAGCACACCATGAGCACGATGTATGTAGATGCAACACCATGCAATGGTTCAAAAACGCACCTGTACTGTGTGTTTCTGGGATTGTGTACTGAACTGGGACACCTGTGTGGAGGTGAAGGCTGCAGTTATGAGAGTTCTTTTCTTTGTGCCGGCAGGATTTTGAACTAATTGTAAACGGGCAAGAAATGTTTCATTAACATCAAAATACCCCACATTACAGTAATCCATTCAGGGCAGCGCCATATCAGGTAGGGTAAGTAACGATGTAGGTCTGGAGATTCACTGCATTTATTTATTTTAACTCAACAATTTTAACGTTAACGTTTTAATAAAAGGTGTCGGAAACCCAGATGTTCTGGAGGAACTGGACGGACAAAAAAGACAACAACCTAAACCTTACTTTTATTTACTTGTGATCTTTAAACAGTTGGTTATTCAATTTTTCATATCTTTGATAGACGTATTGAGGGTTTATTTAGAACACTGATCACTGTTCATACTCTGTCCAGTCAGTGAAGCTCCAAATCTGGAGAAACGGATTGGGGTGACACTTTGCAGATGGTGTTGCTTTGGAAATAACACACACACTGCTGTGTGTAATCATTATGAAGTATGTGGTTTTAGTTATGTGTTAAAGGTAATACATATGTAACAGCTTCATTCAATATCTGAAAAAAAAATTGTAGCAGTTTTTTCAAGTTCTCAACATGTCTGCTGTGGGGAAGAATACCAATAAAAGAATGATGCTTAAAGTGACACTTATAAACAACATTACAGTTTTCATAATGTTCAATAAAGAATAAATGAATAACTAATAAATCATTAATTATGTTTTTTTTATCTTATATCTCATCGATATTTCTGATATTTGATCAATATGAATATTACAAGATTGGCTCTTTTTTAATGTGTTTCAGGTTTATTATATACTAGTCTAAGGAGGATTTCTTCAGTCAAGAAAGAATTCACAACAATTCTTGAAAAGTGCAAATGTATATAAATATGCTGACAAATCATGCAATCTTTTTAGACTGAACTCATAATGAGAAATGACTCTCTGATACATACATACTAGACTTTGAAAAAATGTATCGAGATATTATTTTTACAGGATGTGGATTAAGTGAGATTTATTTTGGAGCTAAAGAGCGCCACTGTGTGGAAAACCTGAAAATGACAGGCTTGTTTTAAAAAAAGATGTTCTGTTTATGGAGGACGTTGGATCAGGCAGATCCTGTATCAGCTGCTTGGGCTGAATAAAGACTGATTAAGCGAATTAGACACACACAGCATACAAAAACAGAATCAAACTTGTGTAATCTTGTGTACATTTCTCCTTAGAAATAACAAAGTGTTCATTTCTAAGAATAGCGATCAACATGAAATTACAGATCTGGTGGTGATCTGGTTAGTGGAGGTGTATGGCCACTCAGTGACTTTACTCGCACCTGAACCAGGGAAAAACTTTTTTACTGTAAAGTGATAATCTGTAACATCAGACACTTAAACTCTCAACTTGTTAACCCAATATTAAGTAACCCATTATTAAGAACAGCTATTGTAAAAATGAAAAACAGCAGAACTGAAGGAGGAATAAAAGAGTTTATTTCAGGTTAAGCACTGAGAAAGAGAGCTTATTTTGAGTTTATTTTGCTCTTCCATGTCTTCTGAAGGAAAATCTTTTCCTCTTAAGAGCTTCAGAGTCTTCCTCATTCACCTGCGTATACACACACACACACACACACACACATACACACAAACAGATACAGAATATTTAAGGTTTTATTTGTTCAGTGAATCAGTGGGCAATGTTTGCTTCAATGTTAAACATAATTATGTAAATCCTAAAGTCAGTTTGATGGAAACACACACACACA
>CM067483.1:1351331-1367897 GCA_034552555.1 Semaprochilodus insignis | reverse complement strand
GGAAGATTGAAAATGAGTCGAGCTGCTGCGTTCTGGATCAGTTGCAGGGGCCTGATGGCCCGTAGAGGAAGACCAGCCAGGAGCGAGTTGCAGTAGTCTAGCCTTGAGATGACCAGAGACTGGACCAGCAGCTGGGTGGCCTCCTGGGTGAGGAAGGGTCGAATCCTCTGGATGTTGTAGAGGAGGAATCTGCATGACCGAGTCAGGATCGCTATATGAGCCACCACACACCACCACCACGTCAGTGTCACTGCAGTGCTGAGGATGATCCACCACCCACATAATACCTGCTCTGTGGTGGTCCTGTGGGGGTCCTGACCATTGAAAAAAGGGTGATGGGGGCTAACAAAATATGCAGAGAATCTGATAAGATGGATAAAGACTGTAGATACATTGAGGTGGTCATAATGTTATACCTGATCAGTGTATATGTATATACATAAACCACCCAGACTACACTGTGTATATACATACACTGAGCAATATATACTTATGTGTATGTCAGTGAACACTCACGGTTTGCAGTGGAGTGATCTGCTCCAGAGGAGAGCTCAAAGGCAAAGCCACAACAGCATCACCAGCGTCCATCATCTGAAACAATCAGCAGTTCAGTGTAATGACCTTCACTGCATATGGAAGCTTGTGAGATAATTTGTTACAGAATAATTCAAATTAGATTAGAGTAATGATTTTACTTTTTCCTGGAGGTAATAAGTAATGTAATTTTAGTTCATTTAGAGAATGTAATGTAACTTTTCATGAAGAGATTTACTCACTCTGAAAGTTGCCTCCATTTCTCCAACACTTCTCTTTCCTCCAGGCAGCCAACCGTAAGACCAATGCTGGCACACACTGACCTCCAGCACACACATCAACACTATCCACACAACCACTGACCGCTTGCTCCATTCAACTCCACTGCAGACAGAGAGAGAACCAAACACAGACACCACACGTTTCCAGTGAAACAGCTAATCCACTGAACGTTCTCATTAAACCTTCTAATCTAGAGTGTTTTTTGAAAAAGGATGATCTCAGTAATCCGGTCTACCCTGCACTAGACTAAACTGATTTATGCAGATCTGGCATTATTCTAGCTGGTCATCCAGAATCAGAATCAGGTTGATGATCAAGTATGTTGACACACACAAGGAATTTGGTTTCAGCAGCTTGTGTCTCTCTATTACTGACAGTCCACAATATACACAATGACTCCACATATACACAATATATACAGACAATTACAATATACAATCTAGCATGGTCATTCATAATGGTTGACCGTCATCACAACACATGGTCACTACTGCACAGTAACCCTGCATCTCACAGAAGAACATAGTAAATGTCTGTTGTGTGTCCTACCTGTTAGTCATGTTGCCAAACATCACAGGCTCATCCTAACCTGTTTTATACAGTTTCCTCCGAGTGAGTCACACCCCAGAGCCTTTCATTACAGCACTTAAGTTTCTTGAATGGTCTCCAGAGTATCACGCTAATGCAGGATTTAGCTCCACACTAGAGATTTACACTAATGGTTAACGTCCCAAAAGCTTTATTTCTAATGCTTTAACAGCTCACAGTGGCAAAGACGGACAGCCACTCAGAGCTTCAATCAAGCTTAGCTTTGTTCTAATGAATAAAGTGTGGATTAGCACATGTTTAAAAAAAGCAGGTAGCATTAACACCCTTGTTATCCAAGTTGGAGTGAAGCTTCACCCGTAACCATGTATACAGGCAAGTCCTGAGAATGTTTGCTTCTATATGAAACTAGTACTGAAATGGAGAAGCTCCATTGCAGAAGGTCATGGCTTAATTACAGTTACACACACTCTGGTGCCCCCATGGTTGAAGAAGCATCACTAGTGGAAGTGACCTTTTGGCTGCCCTTCACATGGAACAAAAATGACAGACTGCCGTCTAGGGTGCCTCTTTATGTAACATATTATAAACCTGGACAGGTCCAGAGCCTGCGTTAGGCACTGGCCTACCACACCTCAACGATCACAACCACACTTCCACCACCATACTCTTGATTGTTCTTTGAGTTGCCAAGGATGCATAGACCCCAACTTGTTTATCCAGTCTCTTTCTCTTCTTCTCCTGGTGGTGCGGGACCACAGCGTATGATACTGTAGACCCATGACCCTCAGAGGCTCAATAACATGCTTTATGAAGCGTTGGGCTTTCAGGATATGTGTTTCCTTATTATTTGGGATATTGTGTCTATGTTGCCACAACCTGGTGACCAAGGTGTTCTTGGTCTCCCCCATGTACTGCAGTAGATACATTGTGTTTAACAGGTGGCCGTATAGCAAATAGGTCTTTTGTGTGTAGACTGGAGATACAGCGTTTAGGCCTGAATTCAGTAAACGGAGAGGGCTTATTCCGAGTTTTATTATGAGTACAGATTCTGTGGAATCTCCACAGTTGAGACTTGACAATGCCCTTGAAAGTGTGCTTAGGGTGATAGCTTGACTTAAACAACAGGGCATGTGTGTCCGTGTCCTTAAAGAAGACTTTGACATGAAGTGTATGTGTGTTTGGGAAGTTGTGTCCTTTATAGGTGACTGTATCTAAAAACTGACCTTTGTTTGGTGTAAAGTGTACTTGATTTTAATGGATCGATTAAACTGATTGAGGTGAGCAGCAAATTGTTTGAACCCATCCTCCGTTCCCGGCCAGACACCCCAAATATCATCCAAAAACCTGTAGTAGTGAAGAGGTTTGGTGTGCCACGCAGCCAGTGCTGCCTCTTCCCATCGTCCCATAAAAATGTTGGCGTATGAGGGGGCAAACCTCTTCCCCATTTCAGTTCCCTTCACCTGGAGATAAAATTTGGAATCGAATTCAAAATCATTTTTGTTTAGGTTGATTTCTAATCATTTTAACAGGATCTCATCAGGTCTGTTTTTATCAGGGTACCTGGCGAGCCACTCTGTTACTGCTTCCAGTCCTGCTGGTGTCTCGATGCTGGGATAGAGACTGTCTATGTCTCTATGTCTATGGTGAAGAGGAAGCAGTCAGGTGGGAGAATGATGTTTTTGATCTTGTCTATGAAATTATAGGTGTATTTGATGTAGCTGGGGCGTCTGGTGCTGATCCGGTTCAGGAAATGTTCCATGTATTCTGCTGTGCCATAGGTCTCGCTGCCACAATCGGATACGATCGGGCGGCCTGGTGGCATCTCGAAGGGGACACTCCATGATTGTGGATCTTTGTGTATTTTAGGGAGCAGATAAAAGCATCTTTAGCGTGGATCAGCAGGTTTGATGATGATGGACTCATCACGGCATAATTGTCCTACAGCACGTTCCTCCCTGTCGAGGTTTGGGGTTTCTGTATCACTCCAGAGTAAGATTTAAATCACATATTCATCTGCTCTAATAATTTCTCACTGCATTATTTGGGCCTTGAAGTTGATTTAGAGGTGAACGGCGGAGGATGAGGTCCCTGATCCTACCTGAAGTAGGTTGTTAACAACTGTCTCCCTGTTATAAATCAAGTGTGAGTGGTTTTTCATGTTCTGTTCTATTTTAGGAGTGAGGATGAATGGTAGGCCCTTATTTAACAGTGTTTTGAAAGGCTTAGCACCTCACCACCTCTCTGCAGACCCGGTTTAGGGTTCAAAGGGCTATGAAGTTCAAGCATTTGGCCCAGTGTTCCAGCTAAGCTTTAGCGCATGTTGGCGTCCAGTGTATTTTGTCCTGAGTAACTTTAAACTGGGCTGCTGGTAGTAGCGGCAGGTAGGACCCAGATGCCACATTCATTGTGATGGACGATCTCAATCAGTGCAGTTGAATCCCTATTCAACCCATATTTCACCAATTTTTGAAATACACTCATCATCAAACTCATCAGTTGCACAAACAGTTGCATCCAGAGGGAATCAACCTACAGGAATGAAACTTGGTGGGTAGGTTTGACATGGTGAGACACGCTAATGATTCAAGTTTCACGCTCGACCGCACATGTGATGTACGCAAAAACGGGCATTATCACTGTATCTGAGGTCGTCCTGTTGCGCATGCTTTCCATTCTGACTCATGCTGTTGTGTTGGTAGAATCCTTGGCATGTGGAGTATGCCTTGGAGAGAAGTTTGAAAGCAATGCGAGCACTTGGAAAAGTTCGAGAAGGGTCGCATCAGAAGGCTCTGGGAAGGCGGATGGTCTTGTCAATGAATTGCGCGCGCCATACCGGTTGTGCCATACCGGTCATATGCCAAGATAATGGTTTGTTGTCACATGTCTAGAATGCCTGATGTCATCAACACTTCACCCCTGGGCGAATCAAATCAATGCCCTCAGCCTCAGAAAAAAGGATTCCGACCAAACAGCCCTCTGACCAAACAACATCTGACCAAATGCCCTCAGTCATTAGAAGCAGCTAACACTCAATCCTACAGTTGTATCGGCACTCACCCACACGGTTGACAACAGCTGACAACCCAATATCTCAGTTTTATTTCATTTACAATAAAAATGTTTAGTAAATGTTATAATGGTTTTTATAGCAAGAATACACTAAATATGTAACTTTTATAATTTAATAAAATACAACCTGATATACAAATATATAGTGTTTTTCCAAATATTCCATACATAAAAAAAATACAAAATTACATTAACAATTAACAATGACCCCAGCGCCCCCCAATCCCAGCCCCCCAACACCAAGTCATAACCTTATTTAATCTCATGTCACATTGCCATTATAATGAGTACTTTCCCAGTACTGTAGAAGGGGATGCCAAATTTTATGGAATTGCCCACATCTATTATTTAGGGTGAGTCTTATTTCCTCCAGGTGTAGGAGTTTTATCATTTCTATTAACCGTACCTCTGTACCTTTCCAGGCCCTTAATATGTATATATATATTTTTTTTTTGCTACAGTAAGGGCATATGATACTAGCTGCTGTTGGGGTTTTCTAAGTGCCTCCTCAGATGTCCCTAGAACTATCAATAATGGATCAGGTTGTAATACCTTGTCTAAAACTATAGATAGTGTCTGGAAAATCTGTGTAGAAGTGTAGCCTCTTCAAACTGACATTTGCCACAGAAGGGAAATACCTCTGGGAAGATAATATGTAACTTTGCATAGTGTAATCAATGTAAAACCTTCATTTTTTCTTCGTCTTGCTTGTTTTTGCACTCTTAAACTAGACCTCATCTGGTTCAGAGTGTGCAAGGGTCGACCCAGGATGTTCTCCGACACTAAGCCACCAGTTATGTGTTGAGAAAGACACCAGTGCGTTGATTTATCTCTGGTTAAAAGTAAAAATTAGCAGGAGCTGTTGGATAGTGCGGCCTACCACGCCATTGCTCAGTAGCACTTTTATAAACCAGTGTATGCTTGACCAAGCTTGCAGCTGAAATAACTAGAGAGCAAGGCAAGTTAGCAAAACATGAGCTGATTCTCTGTTAGATAAAACTTCAAAACGACTGTCGTCACAACTGGCGTCAGGAACAGGCTGAGGACATGGGCACACAGACCGCCTATTTTGCCTAGCATCCTGCTTGCCAACGTCCAATCTCTGGAGAACAAGGTTGACAACCCCTAGACCAGGATCAAGTTCCAGAGAGACATTCGGGACTGAAATCTCCTCTGCTTCACTGAGTCATAGCTAAACCCAGCAGTACCGAGCCACGCTATCCAGTTGGTCAAGTCGGTATACTTGGCATACCGCATGGGCAGGACGGGTAGGAAAGTTGAAGTGAGGTGGAGTGTTTATGATGTTGAACAGCAGCTGGTGCCACAAAACCAGCTACTCTCGCATGCAACCTGGAGCTGCTGTCCCTCAAGTTTAGTTCTATCTGCCTTCCTTGTGAGTTTACTTCAATCATAGTAGGTACATTCTGTACAAACACGGACACTGGACTGTATGCACTTCATGAAGCCCTCACACAGTTTCAGACACAGCACAGAGACGCTGTGCTTATTATGGTTGGGGATTTCAACAACAGCAAACTCAAATGCGCAGTGCTGAACTTTGGTCAACACATCTTCTGACACAGGATTACTGCTACACACAGTTTAAGGGTAGTAATAAACCCCAGTCTTATCCACAGTTTAAAAAGACAGACTATGGCACCTACTTCTTCGTCATACCAAAATATAAACAAACGGATCTGGTTCAGAGGGAGTTGGCATGACGGACAGACCAGTCAGTGGCAGCCCTGCAGGACGCACTCGATGTCGCAGACAGGAACATGTTCCGAAACAGCACAGATGACATCAACATGTTTACGGAAGCAGTGGTTGGTTTTGTTGGGAAACTGGTGGAAAATACGGTCCTGAAAACCACCGTCCGCACGCATCCCAACCAGAAGCCGTGGGTGGATAAAACCATCTGCGACACTCTGAACTCCTCAACCTCACTCTCCGCACTGGAGCCCACCAGTGTACTCACTGTAAATTATGACTACTTGGCCACTTCCATCTCTACCACCTTTTAATCAAATCTGCGGATGCCCCTATCTCTGGTAATGATGAGAGGGCGTACCTGGAGGAGATTAAACACCTGGTGCCGAGACAATATTCTCCTCAAACTCAGCAAGACATATGGGCTGATAGTGGACTACACTACCACCGTCTGGAGCTGCAGTGAAAAGAGTAGACAGTTTCCAAGTACCCTGGAGTTCACATCTCGCAGAAGCTGTTATGGTCTTGCTACATCAACTCCCTGGTGGAGAAGGCCTATCAGCATCTCTACCACCACAGACATCTAAGGGTGGAGATATACTTGCTGTTTGGTCATGATTTGGTTTGTGTAGATAACTGGCTGAGAACATAATGAACGTAACTGTTCTATAGTTGCCAGTGTGCTACACGCGATACTGGAGGCTTCCTCTAGAGGGCAGGCCACTCTATTTGATTCTCTCACCAGCTGTTCTGACAAGCGTATTTGTCAGTGTGCGGTGGCAAGGACATATAAACTGTACTACTGTAATCCATCTGTAACAGTGGCTACATCTGGAGTAGTTACCTTGTTGCTGAATGTGTTGTTCATGTGTAATCACAGTTATGAGAAAAACAGTCATATAGAACCTTTATTTTGTGTAATCGTTTTGGTATGTTGGAAAATTACCTTTACAATTTAAAGAACGATTAAAAAGCATTTCCAAGAGACAGTCACACATGTCATATGCTGTTGTTCTCAGGAGATTCTGAGTTGCTTAGATATGGCATTATTCAACATGTAGCTACTAACAGAAATGTAATATATTCATCTAATTTTTGACCAGAATTATATTTTGTGCCTGGAAGGTTTTGTAGAGTTTCTAAACATAATTCATTTTGGAATAATATTTATAATATTTATTCTTTTGTATTGGTTAAAATACGTAGTAGTGCCTACTGTCCTTATTTTGAGTGACTTCCTCCTGCACTGGTGATGTACATAAAAGCTCTAAATGATGTTTTGTAACAGCAAACGTTTACCAGAAACCACCCTCACTTAGTATGTTCATGCTTTTCGCAGCAGAACTTGCATGCAGTATGTGAAGAACCTTTGGGTCAAATCTGCCATTTTTTATTAAAAATTATATTGATTTTGAAATAAAAAATATATAAACATATTGATTTTCAGATTTTGGTTGAATTGGTGAAAAAGCATAAAGGTGTGGCACAGTCAGCAGTGTCTTTTATTTGAGGCTTTATTGGAAGAATTTGCCAGACAAAAACAAGTTTCATGAAGCAAAATGATGACAAAAAATGGTTTAGTAAATTAGTTGAAATTACTTATAATAGAGAAAACTATAAGGACAGACAAATGTGAAGGTGAATGGCGCAGGCCCTGCTCCAGCATTTAGACTGTCTATCCACTGCCATTGACTTCCAGCACATCCAGCTGTCTCTAACTAACTGGCTGGCCTCATTTGAAGCCAGTCTCTCATTCGAGACCCTCTGTCCACCTGTGCAAAGTAGACAGACTGGAAAGACGTCAAAGATGATACTGACTGTTCTTCGTGTAACTGAATTACTTATTTATTAATACTGTAAACAACATGCATTTGGCAGAAAGAGAGTTTAACCTTTTTGCTAATCTCAGCAAATGACTAGATATGTGCATATGCTATACAGTAATTACAGGAAACCAATAGACACAACGTATACTCAACATTTGTTATGCTTCAGGCATTATATGCAGCCTACAGGTGCTGTACGTAAAACTGATTTTTTACTTTGGTGTCATCTAGTGCTGCATAAATGTGTTTGCTTGGACTATGAAAGACTGTAAAAGACTATAAAAGATCAGTCTTATTGTGACAGAGGTCACATGGTGTCTTCTGTAAGTATTTTAAGGCCAAAATATTCGTAACATAAGTCTCGTTTCATAACCTGTATTTCATCATTTTGTCCTAGAACTGGGGACAGAATGGGTTATACGTAATATAGAACATATTATTAAAGCATTATGTCTGTTGGTACCACTTTAGAATAAGACTATCTTTATAAAGCATTTATGAATGGTTTAAAAAGAGTTTATTAATGGTTATTAATTAAGTCATAAACACCTTAAAATCTAAGCCAAATTTTGATGTTTACTTTATCTTACTTTGCCTTTTCCATCAGCCGGTATTAACCCTGTCAGCTTCTATACATGTTTATATTCATTGCTCACATATGCCTTTTTTATTAATGTGTTATAACTGCTTATTAATACTTTGTAAAGTATTTATAACCTAATTAATAACATGAATCACCTAATTTCAAACCATTTATAAACGCTTTATAAAAGGAGCCTTCTTTTAAAGTGGTACCCAAGTGTTAAATGAGTTTATAAACAGACCTTATAGATACAAAACATAAGCGTTTAAAATGATATGGTTTTGTTTCATGCAGAAGCCAAGCGCATCGCCGTTTTGTAAATGAGGCCACATGTTCAGTAATTCACAAAACTGTCATGTGACTGCATCCAGGATGTTCAGCGTAGGTCTCTTAGGGGCTCCATGAGTTTAGGTGAAGAATAAAGCCGTATAAGGAATTTCCCAGACTTCTTAAGGGCACATACGTCACCGTGGGCTCTTATGGGTTAAGGCATCACCATCATCATCGTTGTTGTCTGTCAGCGTTCTGCAGAAACCTGACATCAACCGTAACATCTCTTCGTAATACCATCCAGTTTGGACTCGATGCTTTTCAGTCTGGCCTTAGTGGTGGCGACGACAGGCAAGGGGTTGACCGTCTGGGGCACTGCTGTGGTCATTTTCTCTTCACACGTGTCTCCATAATAACCATCTTGACAAGCACACAGCCATTCGTTGGACTTCAGCACTTGCTTGCACTGTCCATTGTTCTTACATGGGTTAGGTTTGCAGACGGGCGACTTGATGGAGTTATACACAGAGACCTGATATTCATAACCATTTAACAAACACTTGTTTTGTTGAACGGGTGGTGGGAACACAACAGGGTCATAACCATAGGTGGCATGTGTCGCTCTGATATAATCACTAGATTGCAGTGTTGCGCTGGGTTCAAATCCACTGGGAATCTCAATCGTTAAGCTGCATTTAAAATTACAATTCTGGCCCTGAGAAAAGCATTCAGCTCCTAATCTTCTAATATTATGTGAAAATTGACTTTCTTTTTGTTTGTCAGATTTCAGAGTGTAGCCGACAGCCACAATGATCTTATCATCTATGGGGATCTTAATCATATCATATGTGTTTATATATTTTCCTTCTTCTTTAGTTCTCTCGTACACCAGCACCACCCAGTTGTACCAGCTGTACTTCTCATCCAGGGTATTTTTGAGCTTCCTAGCGATGGCTTCCTTGTTCCCTGGTGATTCTTTGGCGATCTTCTCCACGTCATCCCTTACGTAGTCTGGCTCACTGTTCTTGCACAACTCCACCACTGCCCACTGAGCTTCATATACGTTCTTGAACATCTGGGCATGTTCAGCTTCTTTCCCTGTGGTCTTAAACCCAATCAGTTTCCAGTAAACCTCGTTGAGCACCATCCCCTTCCACAGCAAAGTGTTGAAATACATGTTATATTTGATGATCTGATTTAAGTCACATTTGAACTTCTTCATCAGCAGGTCGTTGATGTTTTTGGTGAGAGATGTGGTCCTGACCGTCAGGTACTGGTAAAAGTTGGCCACACTGGCCTCAGTTTGCGTGTACTCATAGTAGTTGGTGAAGAGCTCGGCCAAGACGTTAATGTCGTTAAAGCTCTGCTTATTAAAAAACTCGTCAAACTTCCTCCAGGAGTTCAGGATGCGGACTTCGTCTTGAGAGTAGACACTGACGTAGTTGAACCATTCCACGTCTGTTGCCAGGTTGGAGACCTTGGTGGAGATAGAGTCCAGCTTCCTGTTTACTTCAGCAAACCCTTCCTGGACCGCATTCAGCACTGGGTCGGTTTGAGGGATGAAAATCAAGACCGTGTTGACGACAGAGGAGATGACAGTTCCGACGCCGGGTGCAACACTGGCAAAACTTGCAAATATCTTCATTTTGTCTGTCAAGCTCTTTTTGTCAATACTGTCCATTATATCTTTAACCAGAGACAGAGAGCTTGTTGCTATTGTCAGGGTTTTTTCTGTTTTCTCTCTTGCTTCAAAGTCCAGGTCCCTCTTGACCCTGTAGGGGCCCGAGGGGTCAGAGAAAGTTGGGGAAGTCATCCAGCAGAGAACGATCAAAGAAGCCAACAGCATTGAGGCAGACCACCATGGGGACCCCATGACTGCAACACACACACAACATAACACAGAATTATTTCCTAACTGTGCATTCCAGAGTAAGACGCTCTTCATTCCCAGGCTTTTCATGTGTGGAATTTTCTCTTATTTAAATTAGAGAATTACAAGTTTTTATACTGTACACATTGCGAGCTCACCGGATTAAAAAAAAAAAGTTAGTCCCCTTCTGTGTTTAAGGTGGTAGTAACTTCAGGCTCTAAAGCTTTACTGAGGAATAACAGTGAAGACATCAAACTATACATAACACAGCACTCATGGGATTATACTGTCCACCTTAAAACCCTCCAAAAGGACCTTTACAGGAGGATGAACCAGCTTTCATAACCTGCAGTGGAGGCTGATAGAACAAAATTTATTTCTAAGCAGTTTTGGACCAATTCTATCATGAATATTCACTAAACTGTAATTCACTAAAATATAATACTGTGATACGGCACGAGTATATGTGATATATCAGGATATTTATCTCATCAGTTGGAGCAGTTAAGTGTAAGCCTGTAGAGTCTTTAAGATGACCAGAAACAGCCATTTAGCTGGGTGTGTCTAAACAAACTGTGTGTGTGTGTGTGTGTGTGTGTGTGTGTATATGTATAGAAAGAGAGAGAGAGAGAGAGAGAGAGAGAGAGAGAACAGTTTATCAGTTTTTGTTTTGAAATGAACACCAAATCACATGTAACGATATGTATTTAAATGGTTCCTGTTAAATAAATAAATGTTAGTCAAGGAGTCAATAAAGCAAGTAAACACTGCAGACCTGGAAAGAGTCTTGGAGATCTGGAGTTCTGGCCCAGAGAGGTGTAGCTGGTGTAGTCCGGTCAGCAGGTAGGCTGAATCTGGAGATTGTTGGAAGCCTCTGATCTCTCAGCTCTACAGGACAGAACCAGTCCTTTATAGGAAACTGAATGGCCACACCTGTTTTATCCATATGGGGCAGGTGGAGCTGAAGACAAAGAGGTTTGCCTTGATAGACAATTATATGAAGATGAGGCAGAACTGTGGACTCACTGGGTTACATGAATTAGAACGAAAAAGAACCTTATTGGGCACTCTTTGTTAAAAGACCTATATCTCCCACAAAGTTATTTCTATATTAAAAGAAAAAGTGATTTATTGTGATTCTAATGTTCTATTATCATTTCTAGAACAAGACCGTTTATCAGCTCATTTTAGGTGAAGAGACTCTAGTGTCACTCTCAGTCCACCAGTCTTTCATAGAAGCTCATTATTAAAGTCTGACACTGACGTCTATTCAAATCATCATCAGCACAGAACACTGAAGGAGAACAGATTCCATTAGCTAGAACCAAGCTCTGTCCAACAGGTCAAAACGGGCTCAAAACAAAGTGACCGCTGTCCCCTGATTGGTGGACTCGCTTCACACTTCTTACAGAACACTAACGCATTACACTTACTTGCACAATATATCGTTCCAGCATCATCACTCCAATGTACGCATGCACAATACTTGCACCGCAGGAGGTGCAATTTAAGTAAGACAAATTAAATGAAAAATGTCATGCTACTACTTCGCTGCTTGCACAGTTCCTAGAGTAGTCACAGCACCCACCTGCTTTTGTAGCTGAAGATAAAGGTTACCAGGATCAATAACTGATGATAAATTTAGACTGATATGATCAATATTTATTGAGCTACACATACAGAAGTCTGTCTCTCAGTATGGCGTCGGGCCACCGTGTTTGCTAACCAGATGCCAGACGTCTCGGCATGGAGCTGTAGAGGTTCCTAATGGTGTCCTGTGATAATCCATCCCATGCAGCTTGAATATCCTCACACAGTTCCTGCAGATGGTGCGGTAGGGGTGGAGGTGGAGTGACACCAGACCTTCTGGATGTGGGACAACAAACCGTTCATCTTGTCGCTGACCATGGGGCCTCCACACACAGATTCATTGGTCGTCTCCAGCAAGACAAAAGTTGGACTCGTCACTGAAGATGACCTGCTGCCGTTCTGAGTCACTCCATGACAGTCTGGTATGACACCGTTGCAGTCTTTGGTGACGTTGACGTGGTGTTAAGGACAGTCGTCGTAACAGTAAGCGTACATGTAGTCCTGCGTGGTGCAGCCGTCAGACAATGGTGCTGGCACTAACAGGATGACTCATGGAGGACATTACTGCTCACTGAATGTCCACAACCGTGGCTGTTGGGTCAGTCAGGTACAGCGTTAAGGCCCGTCCTTGCTTACATCAAACGTGCAGGCGAGCATGAAACTTGAATCATTCACGTGTTTTACGATGTCAAACCTAACACCAAGTTCAGCCTGTCTGTCAGCTGATTCCTTCTGTGTGCAACTATTTGTGCAGCTGTTTTTTTGATGATGAGTGTATATCGCAGGCTAAAATTGTGTTTCTTTCAATATCACGCACACCTAATTTTTGCAGACCCCACCTTCAAGTTAACCGCTAGTCCTAGAGATATTAAATACTGGATCATTTTCCTCAGTAAATGAAAAGAGAGTCTCTTTGTTTAACTGGGTTATATATAAACATATACCTACTTTTAGAACTGAAAATGTAATTATGTTTTAGGTCATATTTATGCAGGTCTATAGAAAAGCATCAATACCTGCCCACATAAACTTGCATCCTGTTTATGAATCCCACACCCTCAAATTATTTAGCAGATGGCGGGGGCCCCACAGTTGAACCTGCTTTGTGCAGACCAGTACTTCAATATTGTACACACTATTTTATTTCAAGCTGACAGAACCAATTAATGACCTGTAGAACACTCACAGGAACATGTGTAAGGTTCCTTGGTTAAGGAAGCTCCGTCAGTATAGTATGCTGAGAACGTTCCTGTTCCAATGTTGTTTTGAATGCATCTCATCGTATGGGGTAAACCAGCCTAACCTAACGTTGCATATCAATGTATATCTGTCATGCCCTCTATATAAACCCCATTAAACTGCTCCAGTGTGACCAATATGTTGAAACAGCCCTAACTATATGCCCTACTGGTTTTGTGAGCAACAAGCGAACCAGTCCAAGTGTCCAAGTGTTCTGGGAAGTTCTCCAAAAGGTGAGTGTTTTTGTGTAACCACTTTCAGTCATGGTCAAAGGTGATGCCTCATCTGCTTTCCTGGGTTTCTTCTGCCTCCTGAAAATAACAGGAAATGCCTCTATGCATTGGGCTTCCACTCTGCCATTGTCCTGAAAACACATTGCTCTGTCTGAGTGTTACTTTAGGACACAGGGCCTTGACTTTAGGTTCATGGGGTTCATATATATTTTTTCTTAATGGTCTCATAATGCTCATCATGAACTTTTGGAGAAATCAGAATTGGTCATTTGGTCAAATTGGCCCGCATTGGTGCCAGGTCTCTGTAGGTCAACATGTCTACCTCTCTTCATAGTTATTATAACTATTTTAAGAGCCAGTATGACTTAAATACTGTATCCATCCTTTTACAACAAGCACAGGTCAAGGTAAGTCCAGCAGCGCCATCTCCTCTCTCTTTGTAAGGTCCTCTTCTTTAAACTGCAAGGTGATAAAAACAGCAGCTTAGATGCAACCCCGCTTGGCTGCCATGCTGGGGACAGCACACTTGGCAGACGTCCCCACCTTAAGTCCTGAGTTTTACACCAAGCACCTAAGCCAGGCTGTCTTATTGTCTAAAGGCTGCGTGGGGTAATCAATAGAGTGTCCACTTTCATAACCCCAAAACAAGGACATCATAAAGGGGGGGGGTTGTCGGTCATGATACTAGAACAGAATTAAAATCATAATCTAACCTATATAACACATAAATGGTGCTTTACTCACCTAACAGGGTGGAATGGATGATATTTGTGAGCCTGAAAGCAGCTTACTAATTGACTAGCATTTAGAGGACTCACCTGCAGTTAGCCGATAGGCGAGTCACAATGTCACATGACCTTGGTAAACTGTTGAAATGCATGTATTTTGACATGGACATGAGCCAATGGCACACAACACTGTTTGTGAGTGAACATTTTAAATAGTTCATCCCGAAAGGAGGACTAATAGGTGTCCATCCAGGTACTGCACCAGACGGAGGACTGGGAGAAAAAACGGACTGTCCAGCCTAAAATCGGACGTGTGGCCACCCTAGTAAGCAGCCATTGCTGACTAGCTCGCTGCGTTGTTTGCTGGTGTCTGGTCACAGTCTTGTACAGTCTTGTAACTCCACTACATTTCAAAGTCTAATATCTGACTGTTAACTCCACTACATTGTGGCCAAATCTGTTCTTCTTTTTGGCTCATGTGAGCCTATAAATGTAACAGGTCCAAACGAAGAAGCGCGAAGCGAGCCCACCAATCAGGGAGCAGCAGTCACTTTGTTTTGAGCTTGTTTTGACCTGTTGGACAGAGCTTGGTTCTAGCTAATGGAACCTGTTCTCCTTCAGTGTTCTGTGCTGATGATGATTGTAATAGACGTCAGTGTCAGACTAATTACTGATCTTCTATTAAAGACTGGTGGACTGAGAGACACTAGAGTCTCTTCACCTACACTGAGCTGATTAAGAGTCTTGTTCCAGAAATGATAACAGGACATTAGAGCCATAATAAAACAAGCTCCTGTTACTCTCCATACTTAAGTACATTTGAAGGTAAATACTTTAGCACTTTTAGTCCAGTGGAGGTCTAAAGGGAGGAACTTTGACTTTTACCGCTAGCTATATTCCTAAACAAGCCAGCCGTTGTTTACTGTTGTTATCTATTGGCCAACAAAAAGCAACTCTTTGTGCTGCCAGCAGTTTAGATTTGGTTGCTAACTGCTAACAGTCAAGCACTTGTAGCCAGCTAGCCTGGCATTGCAGTTATCAACTTCACTGTACACATAACAGAATACATCCTGTTTTCATAATGATGTCTAAATTATTTTATAACGTGTTATATGGAATACATAATACCTTATACTACCAGGCTTACGCTTGTGTAATTACCTACAGCTAGTTCTAATTACATGCAAAACACTTTATAAAACAAGAGTATGTAATGTTATAATGTCAGGTTTCATAATGCACTATAATATCCGTTCATAAGAACATTGTAAGCATGAATGTTGTATGTCCCGTATGTCCAGCTACACAATCTCACTTCACTCAGGGCCTGTAAAGACCATTTATAATGCTTTCAAACCAGCACATTCAACTGAAACTGCCCTCATTGCAATTCAGGTAGCAAGATCAGCCAAACTGTCATCAGTTCAGATTCTGCTTGACCTGTCTGCAGCCTTCGACGCGGTGAACCACAAGATCCTCCTGTCAGTCCTCACCGATCTTGGAATCACTGGGACTGCGTGGAAGTCGTTTGAGTCCTATCTGGAGTACCGCCACTATCATGTAACATGGAAAGGGTCCACGTCTGCTCCACGCAGGCTCTCCACCGGTGTCCCTCAAGGCTCGGTGCTGGGTCCTTTTCTCTTTTCTCTTTACACTCATTCTCTTGGCAAAGTAACAGCTTTTCTTATCATTGCTATGCTGATGACACTCAACTCATGTTTTCCTTCCCATCATCTGACACACAGGTATGCAATCGCATCTCAGCGTGCCTGACGGACATCAGCTCATGGATGACAGCTCACCACCTTAAGCACAATCCCAGCAAGACTGAGCTGCTGTTCATCCCCAGCACTACAGGTCCTCACCATGATCTCGCCATCTCATTCGGGAACTCCTTGATCACCCCGACTGAGGATGCAAGAAGTCTTGGAGTGATTCTGGATGACCAGTTATCGTTCTCGTCATATATAGCGAACCTGACTCGGTCATGCAGATTCCTCCTCTACAACATCCGGAGGATTCGACCCTTCCTCTCTCAGGAGGCCACCCAGCTGCTGGTCCAGTCTCTGGTCATCTCAAGGCT
>CM067483.1:1320648-1346385 GCA_034552555.1 Semaprochilodus insignis | reverse complement strand
GACCTGGTCCGACCCGACCCTGATCCATACCACACCGATATACGCACCTAAATAAGACCTGGTCCGACCCGACCCTGATCCATACCACACCGATATACGCACCTAAATAAGACCTGGTCCGACCCGACCCTGATCCGCACCACACCAATTCATTTTGTGTACACATAAATCTACAAAGGACCAATTTTTAAAATTCGATTACAAAGAAAACCAAACCAGTATCCTAGAAGAAAAGATATGCTTTTATAACCCAAGAGCTTACAGGCATGATTTATAAAATCATGATTAACAGGATAATAGAAATGATGTATAATAATAATTAAGTTTCTCTTAAGGTTTAATGAATTCATTTAATTCATTATTTTTACTTTTATTGGAGTAAAACTTGATGTAGAAACTTCCCTGAAAAACAAACTGATACATAGTAAATAGTAATAGTCTGTGTGGTAGCGCTTTACAGATCGCTCATAAATAGGTAATGATGTGGTAATTATACGGTAACAAATTGTATTAATCATGAATTAGATGCCAGTTTCCTAGTTGTTACTAAATAATGGTGGACCTACATGTGAAGCGCAAAACCATGTTGAACTGATGTTATGACCTGATGGAGGTGCAGTAAGTAGGAAACGAGATGGAAATGAGTGAGTTTGGATTTTATGGCTCTAATACCGTTTAGTTTCACTGTAATTACTGCCTGTAACTCACACTGTGTCTGACCGTCTAAATACTGTCAGGTTCAGGGAACCAGGCGCGACGCCAGCAGAGCCAAGAGACAAAGGAGTTTATTAAAAGGGTCAGAAACGTCACGCAACAGCAAAGGATGGTCAGGGGGCAATTCAGGGGCATAAACCGTTAGGACAGGCAAGGGTCGAAACCAGGTAGTCAAGTAACCAGGCGAACAAGACAGAGAGGGAGAAAGAGAATCCAAAAACCAGGAGAGCAGAAAAACAGGGTCGAAGCCAGAAAACAGAGAATACAGGCAGACAAGTTTAAAGGAGTAGGCTAAGAGACGGAGTCGAAAATACAAACGAGGTCAGGGTCAGAAATATACACTGTGAGAAACGCTCAGGATTGCTACTTGAAAGTTGGCAAAGCTTCGCAAGGTTTGTGTGTGTGTGTGAGAGAGAGAGGCTTAAGTACTGCCGGTGCCATCAATAGATGGGAGACGCGGACCGGGAAAGATTAGCGGAGTGCGAGCACGTGTGTGTGACGTCACCGGGCGGTGCACTCTGGGGACTGGAGTCCAGAGGACCGGCGGAGTTAGGCAGACCCGCAGACGTGACAAATACATAACAGGTAAGAAACGAAACAGAATTAAGTGAATTAGTATTTTACAGCTCTGGTACCAGGTAATTACAGCAGACTGGGTTAATAACTCCAACATTATATATTATATACATGTACTCAGTCATTATTCTCTCATCATTATTCATTAGGAGCTATAAAATAAGCAGGTCATTTTAGGTAAATAAAACTTGTTACCCTTTTTTATCATTTTATTAATAAATACTGATACAATGATTATTTTCATTTATTAATGCCTATATGATGTGCACATAATATTCAGGTAGTACAGCTTGTTACCATTGTGTTTCTGTTACATTACTGCCTTATTACCACTACAGGAGCTCAGTTATTATACATAAAGAACTATAAAATAAGCAGGTAATTTTTAGGTAAGTACAGCTCGTTACCATTATTTTACCATTTAAGAACGGCCTTGTTAACACTCACTACAATTTCTGATTTATTATTTAGAAACAACTAGGAAATTGACATTTAATTACTGATCAAATACAATTTCTTACTGTATAATTACCATATCATTACCTACTTATTACCGGTATCTCTGTTTACTAAGGGTTAATTACTATAAAAGGTATTTAATTTTGCAGCAATGCTGTTTCAAAAATATAAATATATATAAACATCTTGGTTAATTAATATGGTCAAGACATCTTCAGACGTGGTGATAGTTGTGTCCGTACCCTACTAGTCAAAGGTTCTGACACGGTTACTGATAGAAGCTGCTCCTTCTGTTTATCTTAATGTTTTACTTTAGAATAAAAGTGAAGACACCAAACTATAAAAGAGCACTCATGGAATTATACAGTCCACCTTAAAAACCTCCAGAATGGACCTTTACAGGAGGATGAACTAGCTTTCTAAACCTGCAGTGGAGCTGATAGAACAACGTTTATTACTAAGCAGGTTTGGAGCAATTCTATCGGTCTGTCCATCATGAATATTCACTAAGCTGAAAGAAGAACTAGAGCTTTTACACTGTACAGAAAAAGAGATCAAAGTTTTTACACCACTAAATATATATTAGAGGTGGAGATATGGAGAAATATCATACTGTGGTACATCAAGAGGATATGTGGTATATCAGGATATGTACTGGTTCAGACTCTCATCAGTTGGAACAGTTAACTGTAAGACTCTACAGGTAGTGTATAGTTGCAGTCAGTGTTTAAAGATGTTTGTGCTGTCCCATCATCATGGTCATGCATCTGAATGTTTCCTGTTGAATAAATGAATATTAGTGAAAGCAAGAGAACTCTGCAGACCTGGAAAGAGTCTTGGAGAGCTGGAGTTCTGGCCCAGAGAGGTGTGGCTGGTGTGGTCTGGTGAGCAGGTAGGCTGAATCTGGAGGTTGTTGGAGTCTCGGAGGAAGCCCCTGATCTCTGAGCTCTAAAGGACAGAGCCAGTCCTTTATATAGGGAACTGAATGACCACACCTGCCCTTCAGCCTTCAGCCTTTCATCCTTTTTTGGGCAGGTGGAGATGAAGACAAGGAGGTTTGCCTTTTACGGAGAAATATTAGAAAGATGAGGCAGAATTGTGGACTCGTCGGTTTAAATGAAAGGTCCTCTGTTTAGAGCTTTACCTTCTCAGATTTGCTAGTCATGAAGCACTAAATCCAGAAGACAACTTCTGAACCCTTGCAGCCTGGGCACTCTGGGTTAAAAGAGCTTTATCCCCACAGAGTTATTTCTAAATTGATGTGAACCTGCTAAAATTAAGACTGAGAATAAATAAAGCTAGATACCAGTACAGACCCAGTTCAACCATTAATCATGTCAACTGGATCAGCACTGTATTATTAGCTACTAAAAATCAGCCAAGACAGTGGTGCTTGAAAGTTTGTGAATTTTCTGTATTTCGGCATGAATATGACCTCAAACATAATTCGATTTTCACTTAACAAAGTAGATGAAGAGATCCCAACATGACACCAAAATATTAGACTTTTATTAATTTATTTATTAATTAATGAAAATTATCTAATATTTCATATCCATGAGTTGTTTTCAGTATCTGTGTGATGCTCATGTGCAGTAATAACTGCAGCTGAATGTTTCCAGTAACTGTTGATCCATCCTGCAGATGGGTGGAGGAATTTTATCCCATTCCTCCATTCGAAACAACTTCAACTCTGGGATGATGGTGAGCGTTCTCACTTCAGTTACCTCCACAGGACGTCCAAAGAATTAAGGTCAGGTCTTTGACTTGGCTATTCTTCGTTAACTGTTGTTTGGTAGAACGTCTTGTGTACTTAAGACTTTTGTCTTGCCGCATGACCCACGTTCTCCTGAGAATCAGTAGACATTTGGCATTTTCCTTTAGTATTTGGTAATTGTTTCATCTATGATGGGAAGCCATCCTGGATTAGACGCAGGGAAACAGGCCCACATTATGATACTACCACCACCATGTTTCACAGAGGAGATAAGATTCTGATGCTGGGATGCAGGGTTTTCCTTTCTCCAGAGAAAATGCTTCTCATTTAACCCAAAAAGATCTGTTCTGGTCTCGTCCCATGTGATCTTTAGCAATGTTCTTCTTGTAGAGCAGTGAGTTTCTCCTTACAACCCTGCCATGCTTGTCGTCGTTGTTCAGAGTTCTCCTGATGGTGGGACCATTAACATTAGACACTGTGAGCAAGGCCTTTAGTTGCTTAGAAGTTACCCTGGGTTTCTTTGTGAACCTCACAGACTATTACACGCCTCGCTCTTGCCGTGGTCTCTGTTGACGGACCACTACTGGGGAGTGAAACAGTGTCTTGACTTTCCTCCATCTGTAGTCCATCAGTTGGTTTTGTAACCCTTTCCAGTCTGAAGAGCATCAACAACTCATTTTCTGGGATCCTCAGGAATCTCCTTTGTTTGATAGATACAACAGGGGGCCACACCTGATTGGCATCCCATTGGTTAAAAACACCTGACTCCAGTTTTACCTGATTAACTGCTAACTGCTGCCTGGCTGAACTGACCAGTGCCGTGACTGTTTCGTGATCATCAAGTAAGGCAAATATTCCAGCACAGCAGGTCATAAAAGTCTAAGTGTTTATTCAAGGTTCTTTGAAGGATCAGTATGTTTGAATGTCACCACCGACAGATAGGCTGTAGGGTTGTTCCTCTTCTTTCTTCCTGGGCTTCTTCTGCTTTTCATCTTCTGCTTCTGCAGATAACCAGAAAAGAGTCTAAAGCACTCATTGCTTCCACGTAGCAACAGATTTTTCTAGAATTTTTTCAGGAAAGTCCACACCCATCTACTGCCCTTCTGCTCGACCAACAGACACCATTTCATATACACCATCTCAGGGCAGACCCCCAAGAACGAATTCAATGTTGTTCTGACTCGTCTCTTTGTCTTTTTTTTCATCCCTCGTTCCTCCCATAGAGTCCCATTCATTTTCCTCATTTCAAACCCTACTGTTTCCTTTAACTGACAGCCACCAAACTGCATGTACTCACTCAGGGCAGATCTCCAAACTCTAATCCACAGGCATACTGACCCACAATCCTCTATGTGTCGTTTATTCATCCCTCGTTCCGCCCATAGACTCCCGTTCATTTTTAGCAACACATAGCAACCCCCAACAACCACTCAGTAAACCACCCTCACAACATAGCATACCATAGCAACCACCTGCAATGCCATGGCAACTGCCTAGCAACACCTTAGCAACCACCTGGGATACCATAGCAACTGCCTAACAACCACCAGGGATACCATAACAACCGACTAGCAACCCCCTGGGATACCATACCAACTGCTTACCACCACCTTAGCACCTGGGATGCCTTTGCATCAACCTATGCACTTTGCTAGTTTAATAGGCAGCTCCCCTCCAGTTAAATCATGACGTGCTCAGAGTGGAAAGCAATTTGCACGTCCATGCTTCCAAAACATGTTATGGAACACGCTTAGGAGAACTAGATGAATAAAATATACAAATAATAAAATTAGTTTAGCGCAATGCATCAATAATAATAATAATAATAATGTTTATTTATAGAGCATCTTTCATACTGTTGGCAGTTCAATGCTTTACAGACAGTTGACATCAGTAATGGGGGAGGAATACTACTACTAATAACAATAATAAATACACATACATACATGCATACATATACACACATACACATACATACATATACATACCATGTTAATGTAGTTTTTAACTAAATGCTAAGTAACACCAAACTCAAACACAAATAACCATTAAAAATAGATTTTACAATCCAAATATAGCTTACATGACTCATTAAATCCGAGGCTACAAGACATTAACATGGGGATAATTAGCTTGTTGAGCATTTATGAAAACAAATGTGCTACTACATGTGTTATAAGAACATACAAACTCCACTAGTATATTAGCCGTAGGCTAACCCATTCACAAGCATGATAGTGGAAACATGCACACAGCCAGCCCACCTGGTTGACTGTTTTAACTCAAAGAGGGATGAGAAAACTTCAAGCCTTTTTTGAGTCTACGCTAATTTCAGTGTTCATGAACTTCACTATAGCAGATTCCGAAACATGCTGGCTGTATCTCTCGGCGTAATACAAAAAGGAGCGCCTCAACATAAAAAACCAACCAACCTGATGAATGTCTGAAAGACAAGGTCATAATACAGAAGACCCAAATCGAGATGTAACCAGGATGGTTGTGAAACTAGGCACAGGCCTTGGAGCGGTGTTAACTGCTGAAGTAGGACTGCTGCTCAAGTGCGAGAGCAACTTTATGAGCACCAGAGGGAGGTAAAGGGACATAAGTGGCAGCTCACTTCCACCAAAATGAAGGCCAGCCTATATTCAAACCAGTGTAGGTGAAGCAAAGATTATTAGCACCCACAAATCAGCAGCTGAAAACATAATGTTTCATCAGTGGTTCCAGCAACATCCACAAGACAAACAGCAGCCCTTTCCAAGTCTGTAGCTGAAGACAATCCCATGCAAATCAAATTAATCTATTGGACAGGGACAAGCAGCCAAAGTACAGAAAGCTGAGCATGTCATTGTTTTGACTATTCTGTGCATTCACAGTCTGTGTCCTAGGTGCTTCAGACCAGGTCGTAGCAAATAGGAGCCAGCCTGAAATCAGACAAAGGCATTTGGATTCTGGAGCACATAGATCGTTTCCATTAAACAGGTAAACCCGTACTAGGAGAGAGAGTGTGTGGGTAGAGCAGAGCAAACCCTCACAACTAATGATCAAGATGTAGCACAATTCTGGACCCTGGCTCTAGAACCTGCACCCTCAATAATGTGATGGAAGAGAAGCTATAAGCAGCAGGTCTTTCCCCCTGAATTCAAAAGAACAGCTGCACCCAGAAGGAGGTTGGGAAGGAAGATAAAGGTTACCAGGATCAATAAATGATGATAAATTTAGCCTGATATGATCAATATTTATTGAGCTACATATACAGAAGTAGTGTCTCTCAGTATGGCGTCGGGCCGCCGTGTTTGCTAACCCAACATCCCAGACGTCTCGGCATGGAGCTGTAGAGGTTCCTAATGGTGTCCTGTGATAATCCATCCCATGCAGCTTGAATATCCTCACACAGTTCCTGCAGATGGTGCAGTAGGGGTGGAGGTGGAGTGACACTTCTGGACTTCTGGACGTGTGACGCATGACAACAAACCGTTCGTCTTGCCGGATTCGTTGGTCGTCTCCACCAAGACAAAAGTGGGACTCATCACTGAAGATGACCCGCTGCCATACTGAGTCACTCCATGACAGTCTGGCACGACACCATTGCAGTCTTTGGAGATGCTGACGTGGGGTTAAGGACAGTCGCCGTAACGGTCTGTGTGCATGTAGTCCTGCGTGGTGCAGCCGTCTGCCAGTGGTGCTGCACTAACAGGATGACTCATGGAGGACATTGCTGAATGTCCGCAGTCAGGTAAAGTGATATGTCAGGACAGTCCTTGCTTGCATCACATGTGCGGGCGAGCATGAAACTGGAATCATTAGCATGTCTCAGAGGGTCAAACCTACCCACCAAGTTTCATTCCTGCTGGTCGATTCCTTCTGGGCACAAGGCACTATTTGTGAAACAATTTATTTGACAATGTGTGTATTAAGGGCTACAGAGCGACATTACAAGAGTAAACAAAGAAGGTACAAACAAAACTATGAACACAAGTCGTTTTTATTTAATAAATATATTGGCATGAAACATTCAATTTTTTAATAACCAACTCTTCCTCAGCATTTCTTCTGTCAACGACTCTTTGGTTACAACATTACGAGATTAAGAGAGATTGTCTCTGCACCAATCTACAAGTTGCTCCATCTCCTTCTTGTATGTTTACTTGTAATTGTTGCTGATAAGACACACTTCAACTTGCGGATGTGGTTTGAGCTATGCTTTGCACAGCAGAGAGAAACGAAGGGGATTGAAGTCCGAGCCCTGGAGAGTGTCTGTGTTCATTGTGGTGGTGGTTGAGGTCTTCTTGACAGCCTTAACAGTTTGAGGTCTACCAATGGGAAGTCCAGGATCCAGTTGTACAGGGAAGTGTTCAGGCCCAGCAAGCTCATCTTTCCAATACGTTGCCGTGGTTTGATTGTGTTGAATGCTGAACTGAAGTCTATGAACAGCATTTTCTTACAATTGTCTTTTCTGTCCTGGTGGGTCTGTGGTGGACCCATGTAGTTGAATTAAAGTAGAAATACCCAAGGTAAAATATTCCTCCAGTGTCAGTAGAAGTCCTCCTTTTAGACCTCCACTGGAGTAACAGTACTAAAGTATTTACCTTCAAATGTACTTAAGTATGGAGAGTAATAGGAGCATGATTTATTATGGCTCTAATGTCCTATTATCGTTTCTGGAACAAGACTCTTAATCAGCTCAGTGTAGGTGAAGAGACTCTAGTGTCTCTCAGTCCACCAGTCTTTAATAGAAGCTCATTAATTAGTCTGACCCTGACGTCTATTCAAATGATCATAAGCACAGAACTCTGAAGGAGGACAATTTCTGTTAGGTAGAATTGTAAAATAGCTTTAATCAAACAACCAAAGTTTTGGGGTAGGGTTTATTTGCAACTTAGTTACAAGTTTAATAAAAATGTAAAAACTTTAAACACAGGTTCACAAATGAGTTTTCTTTTGCTATATTGCATCCGTTTTTATGTGCACATAAGTCGAAAGGAACAACAAATTTTGCATAATGTAGTAAGTAAAAAGTCAGATATTTGACACTGACATGTCATGGAGTTAAAATACAAAGTCGTCCAAAATGGAAACACGTGTACAGACACACGAAAAAACTTCTTAAGTACAGTAACTAATTACATTTACTTCTTTAATGTCCACCACTGCAGGTGGGTTAGTGAGAACGGCAGGGGACATTGCATCCTTCATAGACTCGTTAGGTCAATATGAGAGCTGTAGTGGGTGCAGTGTGGACGGAAGGCTGCTCTTTATGTGTTTTAGTACCAACCGGTCAAAACACTGGAGTGGAGTGAGAGGTAGAGGCCTCCTTTATTAATCTTCAATCATAATAGTGATCTTTCCTTATTTGAAGTCTGTCTCCAATTACAGTTTTTCTCAGTCACTTTGGCGCATTTTCAATTCAAGGTCCATCTACGTATGCTTGAATAATCAAGGACACAGTTGTTTGCCCAACATTTAGCTGGACTCTTCAACCTGTCTCGGCCATTGCAAGGCCATGACTGATACGTTTTTTTTTCTCAGTAGCTTTGGTGTATTTCTATTCTAGTGGTTGGTATACAGCTCTGGAAAAATGTAAGAGACCACCTGAAAATGATCAGTTCCTCTAGTTGTACAGTTTCTGGGTTTGTGTTTGACCGAAATGAGCAGTTCTGTTTTATTCTATACACTACACGTCTCCCAAATTCCAGATCAAATATTGTATTTAGATCTGTTTATTTAGAAAATCACTAATGACCCTCCAGAAGCCTGTTTTTAGAACCATGCTTGCTGTGCATTTCACCCCAGCCACAGCTCGCCAGTCTTTCTGTAGGTCACTTGAGGTCATCTTACGGTGGTTAAGTGACATTGGAATGAGGTGGTGCTCATCACGGTCAGTACAGAGTGGTTTTGGCCCTCTGCCAGTCTGTAGCTGTGTTGTCCTGTGTGTTTGCTGCTTGACCTTGTTCTTATGAACCAGACGCTCACTGTATCTGCCAGTAAAGCTAGAACCCAACCTTCTGTTCCTCACTAAGAACCTGCTGTACATGTGGAGATGCTGATTTAAGAAGAAACCGGAGTGGGCTCTTATTTATTTCCAGATCTGTAGTGTAGTGGGTAACACCTCCACCTCCAGCACTATACACCGGGGTTCAGTCCCCTACCTGGGCAAGCACCCTAAAATATACCAATAAGAATCCTTGGGCAAGACTCCAAACACTATTGTCACTTACCTGTGCGAGTAATGATCACACTGTAAATCACTCCGGATAAGAGCACCTGACGAATACCGTAAATGTAAATTAATCATCAGGAATATTTGCATAACCTTTGGTGTATTTCTCAAAACTCTTCACAAAAAGGCACCACACAGTGGATTACCAGCAGAACCCTGCACTTCAAAATTCTCAAGCTCATGTACCAAATTAAATATTAATGTCAATGAACATGTGAGTGCCATTATAATGACCAGTCCTTGTGTCATCACTTATGATCAAAATGTGTAGCCATGTTGTCAGTGTGCCAGTAACTCTGAAAGTATTTTCTGAAGCTTTTGTGAAGGTTTTTTTCTGAAGTCTGGATTTTTTCTGCATGGCACGTACATATTTCAACAGTTATACAAGTTATACGGAAGGCTGACTGCAAGAGGTTCACTGCTCTTTGTTGATAGACTGTTTCATTGTGATACAGAAAAGGTAGACAAGACTTTTTAACACAAAGGAAAAAATAGAAAATACCAAATCAGAATATCTCGGATATCTCCCCTTGCAATGCAGTGTGGAATGTCTTATCCGGCCTCTGCTGTGATGTCCTCACATGCTACATCAACGGCAGATTGGAAATCTAGCCCTTTTCTCTGTTAGAAGGTGACATCATCTTGTAACACAGTCCACAAGCTTGACACGTCCTCACACCGAGAGCTAAACCAGTAAAACTTGAACACTTTGAAACGTCCTGCTCCAGTGTAGCTTGTGAAGGCAGATCTACCAACCTGTTCTACAGGACTTTCAGGATCGGACTCTTGATCCAACTGATACAGCAGAAAAGATACCATTGTAAGAACAGCCAAAGCAATACTTGTAGCAGGATGCCACTCTGGCAGTCGACCAATCAGAGCAGAGTGGTTGGGTGTGTCAGGTACAGCGATAAGGCCTGTCCCTGCTTACGTCACATGTGCGGCAGAGTGTGAAACTTGAATCATTGGCATGTCTCACAATGTCACACCTACCCACCAAGTTTCATTCCTGTGGGTTGATTCCTCCTTGGTGCAGCTATTTGTGCAACTGTTTATTTGACGATGAATGTATTAAGGGCTACAGACTGATATTACAAGAGTAAACAAAGAAGGAACAAACTAAATATCCATCAGTATGATACGATCTACGTCAGTACCAACGTGTGCATACAGTGCATTCAAATACAATTAAAATGCAATGATGGTAAGGTTGTGTGTGAACAGTCCATGTTGGGTGTTGGATGGGCTCTAAGTTAGGTGTATATATTGGGGGAATTAGTGTATTCAGTAATCTGACTGCCCCAGGGAAGAAGCTGTTGTGGTATCTGGTGGTGATGGAACGTATAATGCGGTGCCAGATAGGTGAAGGGTCCATGACGATGAAGGGAGAGGTTGTCCACAAAGCTGGTGGCCTAGTGGATGCAGTGCTTGTGGTAGGAGGTGTTGAAGATGAGTAAAGACACCCAGTGATGTGCTCAGCTGTCCTTACAATCTGCTGTATATTTCTGTGGTCCCTTACCAGACAGTGAGACAGCTGGTCAGAACCTACTCACTACTGTCCCACTGTGGAATGTATTTAGGAATAAAGGGGGAAAGTTAAGTCGCTGCTGGCCTTTCGGGGTTAAGCAGGTGGTGTTGAGGGTCCAGATGAGGGTGCTGGTAATGTCTACACCAAGGGACTCTGAGCTTTTGACTCTCTCTACAGTTGATCCATTCGTGTACCCTGGAGGGTGATCATCTTGAGTCCTCCTGAAGTCAACAACTCTTTGGTTACAACATTAACAGATTAAGAGAGATTGTCTCTGCACCAATCTACAAGTTGCTCCATCTCCTTCCTGGATGCCTACTTGTAATTGTTGCTGATACGACACACTTCAACTTGCGGATGTGGTTTGAGCTATGCTTTGCACAGTCATGAGTCAGCAGAGTGACTAGAATGGGATTGAAGTCCGAGCCCTGGAGAATGTCCGTGTTCATTATAGTGGTGGTTGAGGTCTTCTTGCCAGTCTTGACAGACTGAGGTCTACCAGTCAGGAAGTCCAGGTGCAGCAAGCTCATCTTTCCAATAAGTCGCAATGGTATGAAAAGAAAAGATGGAAGAAAAGAAAATAAAGGAGTCCATGTATACACTTTAAAAAAAGGAACAGGGGTCCAAGCCCCCCGAGAGCAAGTCAAACGCAACAGTGGCGAGGAAAAACTCCCTTAGAGTAAAAGGAAGAAACCTTGAGAGGAACCCAGGCTCAAGAGGGGAATCCGTCCACCTCTGGTTGATCCCGGATGAAGAGAGAAAGACAGAGCAGGAGAAAGACAGGACAGGAAACCAGCCAATGGAGACGAAGCACCGGTGACTCTAGCAGCTCTGGCTTCCATGTGATCACTCAGGCGAAACGTTGCTCCTAGGGCTCAACAAGGAGAGAAAAAGAGAGTGTGGAGAGAGAGAGCGAGAGAAAGAATGAGAGAGACTGATTAGGAGGACGGAGACTGATTAGCAGTCTGTAAGTGACTCTGGATAAAAGCGTCTGCCGAGCACAGTAAATGTAAATGAATACAAACAGCACCACACGGAGGCCTCTTATCCGGCCTCTGCTGTGATGTCCTCACATGCTGCATCCACGGCTGACTCGTTTGAATTCCAGCTCTGTTCTCTGTTAGAAGGTGACATCATCTTGTAACACGGTCCTTATTGTCCGCCTGCTGGCAAGCTTGGCACGCCCTCACACAACACACAGAAAGCTAAACCAGTAAAACCTGGCCACTCCGAAACCAGTCGAAACCAGTGCAGTGTAGCTCGTGAAGGCAGATCTACCAACCTGTTCTACCGGGCTTTCAGGATTGGACTCTTAATCAAACTGATACAGCAGAACCGACTCCATTGTAATAACAGCCACGGCGGAACTTGTAGCAGGATGCCACTCTGGCAGTTGACCTATCAGAGCAGAGTGGACGAGCCGACCAGTCAGAGGACAGGGCTTATCAGGAGGCGGGGCTTAAAGACACAGGAGCTCTAACCTAGCGTTTCAGACAGAGGGTGAATACAGACGTACAGTATGAGAAAAATACTGTGTTTTGGGAAAATATTAGCTTGTAAATCTATGACAGAAGAAACCCCCATAAACACAAAGATTAAAAATCAGCAAAATCGGTTCCCTTAAATTATTAACAATGGTCATGTTGGCTGGGTCAGGTGTGTAAAGAAACAACAAACTGTGCAGGTCAACAGGGCTGGAACTGGGAGCAGCTGTTCTAGAATAATAAGCTGATATTGAATTTTTTTATTCATCAGTTTGTAACAAATGGGTCCTGTGGACAAATGCTCCCATGGAGAGAGATGCAACTAGTGGTTAGCTACTTGCCCCATCCTCCATAGAGAAACCCACGTAGGAGACAGCCAGTGCGGTGTAATGGAGACCATTGATTGGGCAGGGGAGCACTCACACTTCATCACAATCCTGGATAGCAGCACTGGGATAGAACATACAGGCTACAACCTGCAGGAACCACCTGTTCACGCCTGTTCTCTCTCTCAATGGAGCGCATGCGCCTAATCCAAGGCACTTAAAGTGACTGGCACAAGTTGTCAAAACAATCAGGTCATTTCTACAGACCTTTGCTAACACATTGGTCTACAACATTAAGAGCATGTAAATCAGAGAGACTGCCAGACTGAATAACTGGTCATTTAACCTCGTTCACAGTTTTAGCCAGTGGGTACTAACCCTGCCCCACACATTTTGGTGTTTTCATGCTCTTACATACCTGAGCTAATTAGATTATTGCCAAACCATTCAGATCAACATCACCTGGATTAAATACTCACAGTACCAGCTGAATCTAATCCCAGTTTAGTGAATCCTTTACTCTCCAGATGAAGATGAAGTTCCACCAGCACTATTATACTCCAATAAGAGCTCCAGAATGTAAACTAGGACAGGATGATGATGTTCTGATCCATATGTTTAGAGTTATTACTCTGTAGAGAGCATTACTACATCAGGAGACCAGCTAGGAGAAGCTAACGCTATTAGAGCTCATGCTAGCAGACACAGAACGAGTGTTTCTGCTCATATAAGCACTCAACAGAGGAAAATAAAATCTGTGTTTATTTCTTCAAACGATTCTGTGTAAATGTAGACCCATGTGTGAGTGTGTGTGTGCAGAGTAGAGCAGTATATCTGTAAAAAGTCTTGGTGTCACGATCGACCCTGATCTGGCCTTCGATGAGCATATTACTAATATTACTAGAATAGCTTTTCTACATCTACTCAATATTGCTAAATTAAGAAATGCACTGTCCCTACAGGATGCAGAAAAGCTAGTTTACGCCTTTATTACTTCAAGGCTGGATTATTGTAATGCCCTGCTTTCTGGTTGTTCCAATAAAAGCCTTAACAAACTCCAGTTAGTCCAAAACGCTGCAGTCAGAGTCCTTACAAGAACTAGAAAGTTTGACCATATCAGCCCAGTCTTATCTAACTTACACTGGTTACCAGTTAAATTCTGCATTGAGTATAAAATTCTGCTTCTGACATATAAAGCTCTAAATGGCCTCGCTCCTCTGTACCTCTCTGAACTTATCTCGTATTATGAATGGTCACGTGACCTTAGATCACAAAGTGCGGGCACTCTATTAGTGCCTAAAATTAGCAAAGTTACATCAGGGAGCGGAGCCTTTTCATACAAGGCCCCCCAGCTTTGGAATAAACCACCAGTCAGTGTTCGGGACTCAGACACAGCCTCAATCTTTAAGTCCAGACTTAAAACCAGTCTGTCTGACAGTCTGTCTGTTCTCTTTGCCTGAGCTGAACTGCTGCCCATCCTGTGTGGTCTGATGCTGTTGCTACATCTGCTCTGACTGGGAGCCACTGCTTGCCTTTAATCACCACGGAGCACCTGGCTGTCCTGCACTGTGGAAGCTTGGCCTGCGTCCTGCTGACCCTTCCGATGACCCAGCTATTTAATTACAGACATTTATTCCTCTACCTTACAAACACTGAACACTCCTTTCCTTTGCATGTCTTGTTATCTGGTGTTGACCCGAGGAGGACGGGTTCCCCTTTTGAGTCTTGGTTCCTCTTGAGGTCTCTTCCTTTAGAACCGAGGGAGTTTCTCCTTGCCTCGGTCGCCCTTGGCTTGCTCACTGGGGGCTCGGACACCAGATTCTTTGTAAAGCTGCTTTGTGACAACATCTGTTATAAAAGGCGCACATAGATAAATGTGACTTGACTATATCGACTCATTTCAGTTAATAAGCTAAATGGCTGGTAAGTTAATTAGCCTCTTTAGAGTGATATAAAATGGGCAGAAATTAATCATGGTGATTATATTGTTTTTTCCCCTAACCAGCTGGAAAATGTACTACATTAGAACCAGTGGTTTGTGTTTGTGTTCTTGTTTTTTTTTTTTTTTTTTTTTTGCAGTGTCCAGTGGATAAACACCAAATTCATAAATATATAACAAAAATTACTCACACTAAGTTGTGAAGTTATTGATCTGGGAGGATTTTGTTCCAGTATCTTTGTTAAATAAGTCTCAGGACGAGCACTAAGCCCTGCTGTATCAGTGCAGCACTACCCGCACTACTACCCACATGGGGTTAAGTTCTTTGCTGCTGTGATGATTTTTTTCCTTTTGCACTTTGTATAATTTTAGCATATTTTAATTTTATTCCATTTCTTTTTTTACATGTTATTTTTATTGTCTTTCACTCTTATGCACTGTCTTTGTTTATGACTTTATGTTTTTCTTGTTTGTATGTATATGAAGTACAGTACAGTATAGAACTTGCTATATAAATATACCTGTCTTATTTTTGCCTGAATAGCCAATCATAGGGCAGAAGGCCGAACACACCTAGCCAATCACAATACTGCCCTCTGTTCCTGCTGCTTTAATTACTGCCACTTTACCGCCACCTGCTGTTAGAAACTGACCATCGCACCACAGTTTGTTCAGTGTTGCAGAATGAGAGTTTGTGAGGTTGAACTTTTTATCCAATATAAAAAATCAGAAAAACTATGAATTTCAGGAAAAATTCAGATTTTTTTCCCATTAAAAATAAATGGGATGGAAAAGTGCATGCTTATCCACTGTAGTTCTGCTCGACCCACAGACACCATTTCACACACACACTTAAGGCAGACCCCCAAGCACAAATTCAGTGTTGGTCTGACCCGCACTCGTCTGTTTGTCCTTTATTTCCATCTCTCGTTCCTCTCATAGAGGAGATCCCCTTCATTTTAGGCCCTACCTGAACCCTATTTTTCCTTAAGCCAACAACCACCTGCTGCATGTACTCCCTCTTAGCAAAACCTTGGCAACCACCTGGAATGCCATTGCAACCGCCTAGCAACACCATAGCAACCACATGGGATATCATTGCAACCACTCCACCACATTTCTTCAGGAAATACACTTGTCTGGTTCTGATTATTGTGTTTATTTGTGTATTATTATTTGGTGTTTAAAATGTAAATTAAACATAATTTAATGATGTGGATCTTTTAAACCATATATTTAATTAAAACAGCACAAAGACAACACATCCAATATGTGTATGATTAGTTTAATTCCAGCTACGCAGTTCCAAAAAGTTGGGACAGAAGCAACAAACAACTAGTAATGTGTATATAAACACCTGCTGGAAGATCTCAGAACTAATTAGGCTCATTGGCAGCAGGTCAGTAACATGATTGGGTATAACGGAGCCTCCCAGACAGGTGTATGGGGAGGGGTCACCACTCTGTAAAAGACTGCACCGCCAAATAGTGCAGAGATTCAAAAAGAACGTTTCTGAACATAAAACAGCAAAGAGCTTGGAGATGATTATCATCTACACTACGTACTATCAATAACAGATCCAGAGAATCCAGAGAACCTCTGTATGCAAGGGACAATAACCAGAAGCAAGACGGGATGTAGTACTAGGGAGGGGCATCAGAGCATGGGTGACCTGCACATCTGTGAAGCTCCATTAACGCCGAACGGTATGTATGGGTCATACTGTATCCAGATAACGTCTTTTTCAGGGAAGGTCTTGATGAATGAACCACATTCTGCACGTATTACAGCAGCACGGCTCCATAGTAAAAGTGACTGGGTGCTGAACTGACCTGCCTGCAGTCCGGACTGGTCACCCACTGGAAACTTTTGGATCATCATGAAAGGCATGAAGTTCCATTTTCCTTTCGGTTCTCAGTAAAAAGAATGTGATAATAAGAATGATAGTAAAGACAGCAATTTATATGATCAACGTTAAAACCACACGCTGCACAGAAATCTTGGATTCAGTATAATGTATCACACATTCTGAGAATGGATGTAATATAATTACCGGACACAATGTTACAGAACTACAATGTTTTCAGATTCATAGCTCAATAACAATACAATTTCAATAAGAAAAATAAAATTAATATCATTTAACAGAAATGTAAAAAGTAATACAATACCATTTCCCATTATTATTCCATTAATGTATCAATTCAAACAAAATAGATTCCTTCAGCATGAACAGAAAAATAGTCCAAAGTTAACGACAGAAAAAAGACAATGAATAAAAATGGACGTTGTTTTTTGTGTGCTTCTAATTGAGCCCTACAACTTATCGGTGTGATGATGTACAGCTACACTCAATATTCTCTTTTCTCTATATTCTCTATACCTGAGTCTCAGCTGTGATGACTTTCAACACAACAAAATTCACAATAAGATAATTTTTAAATTACTGGCTGGGACTTGTAACTGGAAGTAGGCCTTATGACTGGAAAGGACCCAAGACCCTTCCCAAATCCAGAACAAATATTCTCAGCTCTAAACGCCTCACTCACGGGACTGTCTGATGTATATTTTATGCTAACTGTGTGTTCAGAAGGTCCTCGTCAACTTGTGAAGTCTAAAAACTGTCACATCACCAAAGTGTAACGTCCTGAGCTAATTCCTCTTGACCTAGGAACTAGCTTAGGACTTGACTATATTTAGTTGGGAACTCACCATGGACTTTAATATTTTGATGTGGGGATTGACTCGAGACCTTCCTGTCTTAAATTGGGAAGTGACTACAGACTTGCCTGTCTTGACTTTGGAATTGACTCTGGACTTTACTATCTATCCTTGGGAATTGACTAAGGACTTGCTCATGTTGGGAATTGTCTTGGTTTTACTGATAGGCAGATGGAGAGCGTAGATGAATATAAGCAGTACAGGCCATTCCACTTATAACCACATGCAGATACCTAAGCAGATTAATTAGCAGTTAATTTAAATGCAATTTAAAAATACAAGTTCATACACAAGCTCGCTTAAGATGAACTGAAGAGAAGTGATAAAGTGTCTGGTGATCAAAACCTGAAATTCTTTTAGAAATCATGGTGTCCTCTGGGTTAAAGAGTAGAGGAGCCATCCAGCTTCTTATCAGCACACAGTTCAAAAGCCAGCAGCTGTGATGGTACGTGGGGGACATTAGTGCAGATTGGCTGGGTGACCTGAACATCTGTGAAGCTCCATTAATGCTGAACGGTATATACGGGTTTTGGAGCAACAGTCACTGCATCCAGATGGCGTCTTTTCAGGGAAGGCCTGGCTGATTTTAGCAAGATAACCAAACCACATTCTGCAGGTGTGAAAGATCCTGGGTGCTAAACTGACCTACCTGCAGTCCCGACTGGTCACCCACTGAAAACATTTGGAGCATTATGAAAGGCAAAACAGCAAGAATCGAACTTTACTGAAACATGTTGTTGCATCAAATTCAAAGCTGACAAATATTGGAAAAAAAATGAACATTTAATATGCTGTTTTTGCACTGTTTTCATTTGCACATTATTGTAGCAGCACAGCTTTATTGGAAACAGGATTATAGCAATAATAACAACCATTAAACCGTACAGTTGGCAACTTAGTGTCTTTATGAGGGGTAAAGGACTTTGCTCTGATTTATTGTTTCATTGGTTATATTTCATATCTGTATTTACTGACTGCTGCACTGCCTCCTCCATCTTCCTGTCTGTTGTGCCAGATTACATGAAGTTCCGTTTTCCTTTCGTTTCTCAGTAAGAAGAATGCAATAAGAAGAATGATAGTAAAGACAGGAATTAATTTGATCAACATTAATACCACACACTGCACAGAAATCTTGGATTCATCATATTTTAATACATATTCTGAGAATTACAATGCTTTCAGATTTATAGCCCAATAACAATACAATTCATCTTTAAAGAAGATGAAGAGTTGTGGGGTGTAATATTCAAATATATAAAAATATATCCAAACTCAGCTGAGCATGCTCAGTATGCTTATTCACTTAATTGAATATTCAAATATGCAATATATATTTTCGGTTAAAACATGTAAAAAGCATAAAAAATATAAAAATATAATCAGTCACAAATATTTTATAAATTGCTTGAGTGGCCATCAACATTGGGGAGTCTCCCAAGAATACAAATGTGAACAACGCCAGTAATTCCATTATTTCATCAATCCAACGGAAATACATTAATGCCTTCACCATAAACAGAAAAAAGTTCATAACAGAAAATAGACTGTGAATAAAAATAGATGTTGATTTTGTGTACTTCTAATTGAGCCCTGCAACTGATTAGTGTGATGTTATTCATCTACACTCACCATATATTTCAGACATGACAACATTCACAAAAAGACTTGGAAATTGACTTGGTTATACTTCTAGCTAGGGGAAAAAGCAGATGGAGAGTGTAGATGAGTAATAACAATATAGGCAATTTCAGTTGTAACCACATACATTTGCTAAGCAGGTGCAATTATTTTGAATGTAGTGTACAAAACACAAACTGGATCTTAAAACCCTTTTTGGATTATTTTTTTTTTCTTAATTTCTCCTCTTTTGTTTCATTTTGTAAGGTAGCTGCATTTCCGCCTTATCTTCTAGCGTCATTTTCAAACAATCCACCACTGTCTTTGTGTCATAAACAAAATTTCTTTCCCCAAGGAGATTCTTCTCGTGAAGTTCACAGGCATCAAGGGCTTCTATAAGCCTTTCTCTAGTGATATTCAGGGTCTTTTGAGCAGGCAAATGAAAAGCCAGGCAGACATTGTCCCACACATAATATGTGGAGCTATATAAACGTTTCACATTTAATCGTGGTTCACAAGTATCTACAGAAAGGGTAACTTGGTGGTTACCAGAAATGGCTTGTGCCTTCCAGATAATTTGCCCATCCTTATAATAGGCAAACTTGCTCTCTTCAAGAAGTGGGAGGTCGCCAAAGTCCTTGTTGTCTTGAGGACTGTGGATCAGTACAGCGTACACTATCTCCTTTAGGTAAAACATGGTCTTGAACACCCTGAGAACTGGCTCCTCTCCTCCACAGTTCTGCTCCTTGTACAGTTCCATCAGCTCAGTCAGGGGGAAGGTGAATCTGTAATCACCGTAGCGGGATTTATCACTCTGGAAAGCTGGTGAGGTGGTAAACTCCTTCAGGAATGAATCCTTCTTTTCAATTTTCTGATTTTGTAAGTAGAGTTCTTCTGCAGACTCAATCTCCTCTTTGGTAATTGCTAAAGTCCACCATGCAAATTCAGTGTGAGGGGGCTTGATCTGCTGTGACTTTAATATTGCTTGTAATGGTTTCACGGTAGTGGCATGAGCTGCGCTTGAAAGATGAAATTCAACAGGAGTTGGATATTCAGGCACAGAAGACACATTATCTAAGTAATCCAGGATCCTTGGTTTATCTTTAGCTCTTGACTTAAAGCCATTAGGGTTACGATGGTCCAACTTACGTATCGTCTCCCATATGGTAGGATCTTCCTCTATATGTTGTCTTAGGTCTTCTACACTCAAGTGCTGCCCCTCCACGAAGACCTCAGTCTTGCCACGTGAATTTAAAATGGCCTTGAACTCCACCTGCAAAGACAAAGCAAATAAACTAGAAAACAATACACCTGGCAGTCCGGTTGTCTAGGGAGTAGGCTCTGCCCCTGCCATCTATATCCAGCAGGTCTGTGAATGTCTGAACACTTCAAGACCTCGGCCCAGGATGGGACCTACGCCAAAGATTCATTATTCCTTACAATTCATTATCAAATTGTACACCTTATCAAGGACTAAAATATAATTTTCCATCGCTTTTGCCTTTTGAGTGTTTCTGGCAGAATGTCTGAGAAACATTTTAAACATTTTAAACATTTTAATATTTTTCTCTATGGTTCCCAATGAAGTTAGTGCTGAATTTTATCTGAATTGATGGATTTCAGTTAAGCAGGAAAAGATGTTGAAGATGTTAAAAGTTGATGGCACATCTTTTATTTTTTCCTCAAACCAAAACAAATCAGAGCAGATTATTGTAAGACTGATCTGCATAATTAACAGGTATTTAGCCAGTAAACCTATCACATAGTCACAGAGCTAGTAAGTGTTAGCGATGTTTACATGATGTCTTGGCCAAACTCCTACTTGCTTTTGTCCCCAGCACTGAATTAACATTGTTGAATGTTAAGTTCATGACCATCAAGTTATATACAGTGGCGTTTGTAAATCCTTTAGAATGTTCTAATATTTCTGCAAGTCCTAAAATAGAAAAGGGCAACCAAATTAAACAAATGAGAAACAAAATATTAGACTTTGTTGTTTATTTATTGAGGGAAATCCAGTATTTCATATCTGTGAGTGGCAAAAGTATGTGAACCTTTGCTTTCAGTATCTGATGCGACCTTCTTATGCAGCAATAACTGCATTTAAACATGTCCGGTGACCGTTGATTAGTCAGATTTTTTGCCTGTTTCTCTGTACAGAACAGCTTCATCACTGTTATGCTGGTGGGGAATTGCTCACTTCAGGTCCTTTCACAACATTTCTATTGGATTAAGGTCAGGACCATTACAGAACTTTATTCTACTTTAACTGTTCTTTGGTAGAACGTATTGTTTGCTTAGGGTCTTGCTGTATGACTCACTTTCTCTTGAGATTCAGCTCTTGAGATTCAGCTCATGTACATATGTCTTAACATTTTCCATTAGAATTTGCTGGTATAATTCATATCTCATTGTTCTATCAGTGATGGCAAGCTGCCTTGGCACACATGCAGCAAAAGAGACCCAAAACATACTACCACCACCATGTTTCACAGATGGGGTAAGGTTCTTACACTGGAATACAGTGTTCTCCTTTTACCAAACATAACACTTCTCATTTAAACCAAAAAGATCTATTTTGGTCTCAGATGTCCACAAAACATTGTTCCAATAATTTCTCTCTACAGTTTGACTGAATGTTGCCAGTGTCCATCTGGGTTAACTGACATACCTTCTTATGTATCTCAGGATATTCCTTTATGTGCTTCTTGTCCTCTGAGGTCTCGGTAATTTCAAATGAATTGTGTTCTTCCTTCATCTCCACCTGCAAAGATAAAGCTTATTGATCAAACTAGAAAACAATCCTTAACCAACCACCGCCCCCCCCCCCCCAAAAAAAAACAATCATCATTTTTTCTTTAGGGCCCTTAGGGACATTTGCAGATAATTGCAGAATCTGCTCTAAATTGTTAGACTCAAGTTAAGCATAAGATGATGATGGACATTGATGTGATGTCACATCCCTTTTTTCCCTTAATAGTGTTTATGTAACGTGATGTCAGGAATGGCCTGTTACTTTCGAATCTTCTTATTCTGCAGGTACAGTTTCTCTGTAGACTCGATCATCTCTTGGTTAGTTTTTAAGCTTCACTGTGAAAACCTATGGGGATCCAATCTCCTTTAAATTCAGTATCGTTTGGAATGGTTACTTGGTAGTGACATGGGCAACAATTAAAATGTGAGTTTGATATTTAGGCACATCTTAAGTAAGTTATCCAGTATATTTGATTTCTCTCTACAGTTTAACTTAAAGCCCAGTAGACATACATCATTCTGTAACACAGCATCTTCATTTGCATCCTTCCTCTCATTGGAGGTCTTGGCAGTTTTATGTGCATCATGTTCTGCCTTGATCTCCACCTGCGAAGATAAAGCTTATTAAACAATCTAGAAAACAATCCTGCAGTGAAACCTTTAAAAGACTTTCCAAAAAAACTCAAAAAACATTGTGCAATTTTAAGAAGCTGTCAGCTTTTTCCTTGCTGTTTGATATATGGTCTGGCATGCATTTACTGAGATGATTTAAGTATATGGTGACAGTCTTTTTTGGTTTCTAATGACAGTGATGCAATGTATGACTTTCTATTGACCCACTGGGAAACACACCCTATGTTGGTGCCACATCCATCAGTGATAAAGTCACCAGTACTTAAGTTACAGGGAGGATGCATCTGTGCCACCTATTCAAATTTGCCAAATAGGGATCCTTCAAACAAATTAATTCAAATTCCATTTATAATTGTTATAATAATGTTTGTGTTATGTGAGGTCAGGAATGGCCTATTTCTTTATGATCAGTTTCTCTGCAGACTTGATCTTCTCTTTGCTCTCCTTGTTAGCTACTAAGGTCCACTGTGAAAACTCATGGGGATCTAATCTCCTTTAAATTCACTTGGGATGGTATTCATTTGGAATGGTTGCTTAGAAGTGACATGGGTGACAATTAAAACATGAAATTCAACAGGGATTTTGATGTTTAGGCACATGTTTAACTAAGTAATCTGATATCTTTGGTTTCTCTCTAAAGTTTGTCTCAAAGCTGCCGACTCGACAGACGTACCTTCTTCGGTATCATAGCATCTTCATTTATGTCCTTTGCCTTGTGTTCTGCCTTGATCTCCACCTGCAAATATAAAACGTATTATACAAACTAGAAAACAACACAGCTGTAGAACCTGTAAAGGACTGTCCAAACAACCAAAACTTCAAGCAGCTGTCAACTTTTCAGCATGAATTCACTGGGATAGTTTAAGTATATACTGACAGCCCTTTTAATCCATCATTGGCCTGGTTTCTGTTGATGGTGATGCTATGTAAAGCTTTCTATTGACCCCTGGTGCAGCAATTATAGAGGCCTCATAGAAGCACCAGACTGTACCTGGAGAACCATTTGAGGAGAAATTAGAGAATCAAATAAGAACCCAAATTGGCCTAAAATATATATATTTTGAAGCATGTTCGTGATAGAGACATGCATGTAGGGTATTGTGAGGCAAAATAATCCTCAAAGATTTTTTCATATTTACTACCATTTACTACTTTGCTACCATATGCATTATATGTGTTAGTTCACTGGTAGTAAATAAAATGGCTATATCTATGTTGTAGACCTGTTTCCCATCACCACCACTGTAAACAACATCAGAGTTTCTACAGTTTTTATTTAAATTTTATATAAACATTGAGAAATCAATGGACTTCCTGTGTTAAGTACTTGTTTAAGCATCTTTACAGTAGTTATATGTACTGTTATCTCCTTACCTCTGATCCAGAAGCAGTTGCCATCTTTAGTCTGTGGTTTAACAAAAACCCCACCAATGTCAGGAAATCAGGTCTGCAGACTGGTCACGACTCAGCACAGTCTTCTATTGTAGTGAAGTAAATAAAAAAATCCCAGTGGTTTTATATCCCCCTGATACTGGTCTCTCCTCCCACACCTCCACAAGGAGGAGTCATTCTGTTGAAATGGAAACTTAACTTGGAATAGAAACTGAAACTGGAATATTGGGTGTGCATACACTTCTGTAACACTGCTATAATCTTGAGCCTTGAAAATTAGCCATATTACTGTGATAGTCCTATAACTGAATATGAATATTTCATCAGCCTTTTCTAAATCCACACTTTTAAATGCTGGGTGGTTCTTTGCACAGAGCGACTCATATAGAGAATCCCAAACTTGCACAAACACATGATTCACCCTCAGTCGTCACAAACACATGATTCACCCTCAGTCGTCACAAACACAGGATTCACCCTCAGTCTTCTCAAATCCTAAGGCTGAGCTGGAAGAGTAATAGGAAGTCTGGAACCTATCATTTGTGAGTAGCTGTATGTTCTGGAATGATGCCTGGATATGCTGTGGAGAGTAGATAACAAAGGTAAAGCCTCTCTGGATGTTCATTTTACAACTGAATAAAAAGTGGTCCGTTAGTGATCCTTTAATGGTCCTTCAGTGGTCCTTTAGCTGTCCTTCAGTAGTCCTCTAGTGGTCCGTTAGTGATCCTTTAATGGTCCTTTAGTGATCCTTTAATGGTCCTTCAGTGGTCCATTAATGGTCCTTCAGTGGTCCTTTAGCTGTCCTTCAGTGGTCCTCTATCGGTCCTTTAGTGGTCCTACAGTGATCCTTTAATGGTCCTTCAGTGGTCCGTTAGTGATCCTTTAATGGTCCTTCAGTGATCCTTTAGCTGTCCTTCAGTGGTCCTTTAATGGTCCTTCAGCAGTCCTTTAGTGGTCCTCTAGTGGTCCTTTAGCTGTCCTTCAGTGGTCCTTTAGTGGTCTGTTAGTGATCTTTTATTGGTACTTCAGTGGTTTTTTAATGGTCCTTCAGTCGTCCTAAGTGGTCCTTCAGTGGTCCTTTTGTGACCCTTTAGTGAGCAGTGGTGTGTTTGTTTTGCTGTTGAGTTCAGCTGGGTTGTTCATTCAAATGAAATTCAAATGAATAACTGAATGTTAATAACTGAAAGTCAAATGTAGAAAAGGTCTTGAAATGAAAGGTGTATTATCTGCATCTTTAGCCGCAATATTCAAATTTGGTTCAATGTTTACAATGTTAGATGTTTAGCTTGGGAAACTTGTGGATTACAAAGCGTGTTTGGCTGCTTTACAGATAAATATTATGCAACAAAGTTTCATGCATACCCTACTGAGCGGTTCTGTGTGGAACTGTGTGGAACCCCCTAGCTGGGAGCCACAGCTGTCTTGTGTCTCTAGAGTCAATTTGGCAGAATTTAGAAGGTTTTTTCAATTGATGGCTCAATTTCTAGTTCTAATCTATCTGTATTAGAATGGAAGGTCCGAGCACAACATACAAGAATAATTTGGAGATGATTAGAGTTTCAAGAGTTTGAAGGTGGTCATTATAAATAAAAGCCAATATCCACTTGAGAGAAGCAACTGAGTAATAAATGCTATCCAACTACAGACTAAGGGAATT
>CM067483.1:1305114-1320148 GCA_034552555.1 Semaprochilodus insignis | reverse complement strand
GCACTGCTTGAATGTTTGGGATTACTTTGAATTTTCTTTTTTTTTTTTATGGAAACACACATGAGCTTGTCCTGCATAGAAAATAAAAAACATACCCATAAACAGGGCATTATGATGTCAGTCTATGATTTTTATTGGAAATGATTTTAAAGGAAATGATGTCTTCATATTTCAAACACTGCTTTCTTCATAAAAGCCATAGACATTATAATTTTCTATTTTTCTAGGTGATCTGATGGTACCCCAGACCCTCACACTACCTCCACCATGCTTGACAGACAAGCTTGATGGACAAGTGTGGGTCTAGCGTCTGAGGTGGTGAAATTGTACGTCTGTATAGAGTGAAAAGGGGTCTTGAAGGTAGGCTACCAAACCCACGTCATGCCATACCCTGCGGACAGCACTTGGTTGGGGCCAGTTTCATTTCCTCGTTGCAGTCCGGTGACGTCCTCAGGTCCAGCTCATCTGATGAAGATGACTTCTTTTCTCACTTGCAGGGTTCGAAGGCACAAGACAGCACCAAACAGCTAGATGTGTACTTGTCCTGTTCAGCAGATAACATGGACTTGCTCAAGTCTTTTCCAGCTGTGTGCAAGTTGTCTGTTGGGCTAAACACACCCCTTCCAGCATCAGCAGCCTGCGAGAGGCTTTTTAGTATCGCAGGATTAGTCTTTAGCCCTAAAAGAGCGAGACTGAATGCAGTCAATTTTGAAAACCAACTACTTTTGAGGATAAACAGAAGATTTCTAACTTCCTAAAAATGACTGCTCTATGCATACCATTTTAGGAAGGGCACAAGCTGTGGAGAAAAAAAAGCACAAGCAGGGAAGAGAAGGGAGGGATGCTTTAAAGGGGAAGGGACATCTGTTTTTGTTTGCAGTGTGTTAAGCTCAGTGTTTTAAGGTGCACTAGTCACATTTATTTTTACATAAGAAATACTTGAATGTGGCCTAATAGCCTTTGAGATCTTTTAGTTGTCCTAACAAGTCGAGAATGAAAAGAAAACGTCTTACGTCCAAAAAAATGACTGCTTTATGCACACTAGTTTAAGTTAGAGCAAGCTATGGTGAAAAACCACAAGCAGGGAAGAGAAAGGAGGGATGATTTAAAGGGGAAGGGACATACTTGATCTGTTTTTGTTTACAGTGAGTTAAGCTTAGTGTTTTAAGGTGCACTAATCACTTTTATTTTTACATAAGCAATACATGTATGTGGCCTAATGGCCTGAGATCTCTTAGTTGTAGTTTTGTTTACAAAGAGTTAAGCTAAGTGTTTTAAGGTGCTCTCCTCACTTGCTTTTACATACAAAACACTTGTATCTGACATGTTGTTGTCAATTCTGTTTAGCCTTTCTTTTGGGCAAGTTTGTTTAGAGAGTTAACTGATGACTCCATGTACCTGTACTCTGTCTTGTACATTCCTGTCATTGTAGTGCAGCCAAAGTTATTGTGACAGTCCTTAAGCATTATAATAATATATAATTAAGCAAATAATATAAACAATGACATTCAAACTTTTGACTGCTTTCTGAAATAACTACATAACACAATACTTGTACTTTTACTTTCAGTACTTAAGTAGTAAATGTCAGAATAAACTACTTGCAATACTTAAGTACAGAAATGGTTGAATACTTTAGTACTTCCACTTAAGTATGGTGCTTAAAGAGCACTTCTACTCAAGTCACGTTTTTGAAAGAGCACTTGTACTTTTACTCAAGTCTGGGTCTCTAGTACTTTATACATGTCTGCCTAGGGCACACCTGCTGACACAACTACTGACGTTGTTTAAGGTTTCATGGAAGTTATATAAAAATGTAACCAGCAGTCGTTCATTTTCGCTTTGCAAAACAAAAAAGTGATATTGCTTCTAGTTTGTTCTATTTGAGAGTTGTAGAGCATGTCATGTTTTGCGAGTAAATATTGTAAGGAAATATGCAGCATTTAAACAAAGAAAAAGAAAAGAAGTGTTGGACTGTAAAAAAATACAGCTGTGTTTTGCACACAAAGTTAATCTGTTGTGTTTTTTTAATCTACACTTTATGCTACTATATACAGGGGTTGGACAATGAAACTGAAACACCTGGTTTTAGACCACAATCATTTATTAGTATGGTGTAGGGCCTCCTCCTCCTTTTGCGGCCAATACAGCGTCAGTTCGTCTTGGGAATGACATATACAAGTCCTGCACAGTGGTCAGAGGGATTTTAAGCCATTCTTCTTGCAGGATAGTGGCCAGGTCACTACGTGATGCTGGTGGAGGAAAACGTCCTTCTTGGTGGTATGCTGACATTACCCTGGATACCGTGGCTCTTGATACATCACAAAGACTTGCTGTCTTGGTCACAGATGCGTCAGCAAGACGTGCACCAACAATTTGTCCTCTTTTGAACTCTGGTATGTCACCCATAATGTTGTGTGCATTGCAATATTTTGAGCAGAACTGTAAAACTGTGCTCTTACCTGCTAATTGAACCTTCACACTCTGCTCTTACTGGTGCAATGTGCAATTAATGAAGATTGGCCACCAGGCTGGTCCAATTTAGCCATGAAACCTCCCACACTACAATGACAGGTGTTTCAGTTTCATTGTCCAACCCCTGTATGCTTTGTGCATATTGTCTTAAGACTTGACTTGGACTCTAACCTATAGACTCGTGACTTGACTTGGACTTGTATTTTGAGACTTGTGGCCATCTCTGACTGTCACACACAATCACACAAACACAATCAGCAGAATCCTGCTGATTCTGCCTTTAAGTAACCTAAGTTCTGCATATGTCGCTGTTAAGGAACCTCGTGTGACAAATCATACTCAATCTGCCTTTAAGGAACCGAACTCCAGCTTACTCCAGCATGGATAACTCAAAAAAGAAAGGTTTTAGGTTCATAAAGAGTTGATAAAGATTAAAAGAAATGAGGAGGTTGCTCTGGTTCTGCTGCAGCAAGTGGGGACAGGTGGGTTCACAGAGCCAATAGGTCAGTATGAATTTGTCCTGTGACCTCGAAGATCAATCGTTGTTGCCCTTTGCTGTCCTTTACATTGGGAATGCACATTGGTGAATTTGGGGAAGCAGAGCTTCTGAAGGAATGCTAAAGGGAGGGATGTGTTTGTTTTGCTGTTGTGTTCAGAGCTATGTAGTCATTCTCCGGAATAGTGTATATTGACTTTAATTGTTTCAGTTAAGTTCTTAAACCCCCCCAATAGCCAATCACAGGGCAGGAGGCAGAACACTACTATCCAATTACAGAAGAGGAGACGGGTTTCTGCTGCTGTAATTACTGGTTCTTTACCGCCACCTGCTGTTAGACACTGACCTTCACGCCACAGTATGTTCAGTGTTACAGAATGAAAGTTTGAGAGGTTGAACTCTTTATTTATTTATCCATCATAGTCCATCAGCTTTTATTATAATATTATTACAGTTAAATGTGTGAATTTTTTCATATGTGGTATATATAACTAAGTGTACATACAGGCTGAACTGGTCATGGTGGAAAGCCTCCAATGTGGCTGAACTAAAGGAATTCTGCAAAGAAGAGTGGAGTACAGCCTGAAGTCGACACAGCGAAGGGAGCAACTGATCTCCAGGTCCAGACTGTTGGTGTAAAAGATGGGGCAGTGGGTTCACACTGGTGACAAAAGTGGTGTAGAACAAACCTTTATATGTGTATATGCTATATGTATATAACATACAACAAAGAACTTTGCTCTGTTTATTGTTTATAGTGTACTCTCCGTATGTACTGACTGCTGCACTGCTTCCTCCACATCTTCCTGGCTGTTGTTCCAGGTTAATTGAAGCTCTGTGCTTTATGTTTATGTTGTTCCTCACTAAGAACCTCACTGTGATCAGAGGAATGACAGTAAAGACCCAATTCTGACAATCAATTCATTATACATCTCACCCATCCCACAACACTTTCCAGTTATTCATCTATGAGTGTAATGCTTATACAATTACCAACACAATGCTACAATGTTAAAATATGACAGTGTTATCACATCTAGAGTACAATGACAATAAAACCATATTATTATACCATATTATACCATATTATTCATCAAAACAGGACACAAAACAGTTTATAATAAAACCCTTTAAAAAGATGTAGGATTTGGGGATGTGGTTTTCAAACGCACTCATCATCAAAAGAACAGTTGCACAAGTAGCTGCACCCAGACGGAATCAACCCACAGGGATGAAACTTGGTGGGGAGGTTCAACATTGTGGGACATGCAAATGATTCAAGTTTCACACTCGGCTACGCATATGACGTAAGCAAGGATGGGCTGATCCACTCACTCCAGATCACTGCAGTGCTGAGAATGATCCACCACCCGCATAATACCTGCTCTGTGGTGGTCCTGTGGGGGTCCTGACCATTGAAGAACAGGGTAATACAGTACACAGAGAAACAGATGGACTATAGTCTGGAACTGTAGAACCACAAACTGCTCCTATATGGTCAGTGGAGCTGATAACATGGACAATGAGTGTAGATACAAGGAGGTGTACCTAATGAAGTGGCAAGTGAGTGACATATAGACATATAATCTAAAATATTTAACAAAAAGCTACTTGTTTTAGGTCAGTTTAGGTCCCACTTCTGGGTAAGGCTTTGTGATAAACATGATGTTAGATGTTAGACTTGTATTGGTTAACTTTGTAAAATAAAATAAAATATTCAAACGAATTTATTAATTACTAACCTGTCTAGATCTAGGAATTGACTCACCACTATCCTGTTTTGACATAACAATTGAAATCAATGTCTTGACTCATTACTAACCTGTCCACACTTGGGAAATAACTTGGGACTTGGCTTTCTGGACTTGGGAAGTGACTCATTACTTGACTCGTTCCCCTTTTGAGTCTGGGTCCTCTCGAGGGTTCTTCCACTTGCTCTGAGGGAGTTTCTCCTTGCCACTGTCGCCTTTGGCTCGGCCGTTGTGGGCTTGGACCAGGATTTTCTGCAAAGTTTCTTTGTGACAACATCTGTTGTAAAAAGCGCTAAATAAATAAATTTGGCTTGACTAGTGTAGCAGTTGATTTAGTTTGTTTTAATCATTTGAGATGTTTCAGTTCTTTCCACATGCACCTGGTGTCAGTGGTGTTGTAGTGACACTCACACAGTTTCAGTCTGTATTGTCTCTTAGCCTCACTGATGGATTTATGTAGGTCATACCTGGCCTTTGGTAGACATTGAGGTTGTCTGACATGCAGATGACATGACTGCAGGGGCAGACATGCAGCATTGACCTCATTGCTCATCCAGGGTTGTTAATTGGGGTATGTTTTCAACATACTGTAAGCGCTGATGTAGCTTGTCACACCAGTGGTTTGTTCCTCCAGGTTAACTATACCATCCTCTTGCAGAGCAGCATCTTTGAGCACCATGCTGCTGGTGCTAGCAAAGCATTCTTGGAGCATAGAATCTGATTTTTCAGTCCATGATTTTACAGTCTGTCTTACTAGGGGAACATGTGGCCGATTAGAGGAACAGCAAGATGAGGTTTGACTGTCCAAAGTGGGGGCGAGATACTGTCTTGTAAGCACCTGGGACATGAGGGACATGGTCCAATATTCTCTTGTGGGAAATTTCACAAATTGGTGAAATTTGGGTTGAACTATTATCAAATTGCAGTAATTAAACAAGGAACACGATGTTCAGGTGCTGTGTATCCTGCAGTCACATTCTATCATAAAATAGTCAGAATGCTGACAGGCCAAGGAGGTGGTCATGTGAATAATCAGGTATACTGCTGGGTTGTTCATTCAAATGAAATTCAAATGAGTAACTGAACGTTAGGTTAAGCGTAAAAAAAGGCCTTGATACCCAAAGTGTACCATCAGCATCTTTAGCCGCAATATTCAAATTTTGCTCAAGAGGTAAGATGTTTAAGATGTTAGATGGGAAACTTGTGGATTACTTAGGGCTTTGTGCTTTATAGAAAGAAAGATTACGCAACAAAGTTCCATGCATTTTCTACTGAACGGTTGAGGTCATGCATACACATATTCCCTACTTTGATGGTACGCAAGTGCCCATAGAGGACAAGGTGGGAGCATGTGTGCTCCTGGTATGTTTGTTCCAATTACCCCTACAGGAGAAATGTAGACATTGTGACAGCAGAAATTCTGGCTGCGGACCTACAGCTTCTAGGTCTTTGTTTTGTATTCCCTACTGAGGTAGTAGACAAGAGGCCATGGAGGATGAGGTAGGTGTAAGAGAACGTCCTACTGGGCTGTTTATTTAAATGACCCCTACAAAAATGGAATGCCATCTTCTAATTTAAGATGCAAGACTTAATTCTTAATTTTGTTATAGCCATGATTTAGAAAATGATAGAAAGTGTTAGAAAGAAAAAGAGGATTTAAAAAGCACATCAGAAAAATGCAAAATATATCAGTCTGTCCAATAAAGACCATTTGGCTTTTAGCTCAGCGCGTGTCACAATCTGTCTGTCCATCATCACAGTCTAAAATGACTGAGTACTGTGGGATCAATGTTACTCTTTTTCAGCCATGGCTTCACCAAGGCAGTTTTAAATGCATCTGGGAAAACACCAGTCAGCATAGAACTGTTTTATCTCTAAGACATCCTTGCATGTACAGTCAAACACATCCTTAAAAAGTGAATGGGAAATATGGTCCAAGTTACATGTTGAAGAGCTTAGTTTGTTTATGATCGTTTCCAACTAATAGTCTATAACTGAAAATGATGCCATGACAGACATGGGACACTGACGAGGATACTCATAGGTTTTGTTAATGACTGCCTGATTGATGCTCTACCTAACTGCTACAATTTTATCTCTGAAATAAGTTGCAAATGAAAGTTGCTTTTTCACTGACATCCAACTCAAGAGTCAAAGATCTAGGTGTAATCAGTCAAAACCCCTCTCTCAACAAACTTTGTGTATACCTACATAATGTTCCTAAAGGGAAGAAAGTCTTTTCCTTCCAGCATCCAGCTAATCCATGCATTTTTAAGTATACAATGAGTGCAGAGGTCTAGTACTCTAGTACTCCAACCTCTCGTGGAAAGGACTGATTTTGTTGTTGGCTCTCTGCAATTGTCCTCAGTCGTCATTGCTATGATCACTCTCAGACCATCCTTGTGGTGGTGTTTGACCAGTGTGTACCAAATGGAAAGGCAAGAGGCAAAAATGAGATGGACAATAAGAAAACAAGAGGGCAAAAGACGAAAGAGTACACGAGAAACAAGCAAGGTCAGAATCAGAGTAACAGTCCGAGAAAAGCTAGGAAGAATGCTCAGTAATGGCACAGTGTGGCAATACTTCACAATGGGTGCGTGTGAACCAGGAGCTTATAGGCAGACAGACTAAATGAGATGCAGGCGTGAATAATTAATACTCTGGTGATGACGAACGAGGAAACAGGGCGTGATTGGGTGATGATGGGCATGTGACTATGACATCATCGGGTAGTGGGTTCTGGGAGTTGGAGTTTGGGAGATCAGAGCTTCTCGGTTACAGCTTTAGAATAGTTTAACTCGTTTAACAAATGGGCAGGTCTTAGTTTTAGAGAGAAATCATTTATCAAAAATAAAATCAATTTTGGGGCCTTTTCTCTAATAAACCTAATAAAGACTGAGACAGTGGGTGTCATGAAACTGCAAGAACTACGACTACATCAAGAGAAACCTGAAATACCGATTCTCTGTAGTACAACTTGTTTCTTTAGCTACATATATGATCACTGTAATGGTTATCTTACCGGAGTTTCTAAATTAGGAGCACATGACACAAAAAGAGCTCATATCACTCCTGTATCTTTTACAACAGATTTCAAAGTTCTGCTGCTAAAATGGTAAAATACAGACAATGTGGAGAAACTCTCAGTTATTCTGCTTCTAAACAAAATTGTGCTTCTAAACGCCATTCCACATTTTCTTAGACAGTCAAGCTCAGTGTTGACTTTAAATAAACCCAGATCTTGACAATCTTACCGGCCCTAATACTAACTTCAACTTGAGATCAGGGAGTTTTGAGAGCCTGCATTCAAACTTCAAGAACAGAAACAAATATTACCATAATATACAATTATTACTAATAGCCACACAGGCCAGGCGAGGCTGGGACGGTGAACTTTCTCTTTCATTACTTTAAATCGTGTCTGTCGTAGACTGCTTCCAGTGTGAAAAAGTTACACTTGGGTATCATCTATCATCAAATGAAGAAAAGAGATAAGCACACTGAATTTTATAGCCACTTGAATTTTGAATTTTATCTGAACTGAATCTTTTCATTTTAATTTTGTCTAAGTGACTTTTTGAGAACAAAAGATGGATAACCCTATTCAGGTAGTCAGCTGACCTCCTTCTCTGGGCACATAACATTGCTGAACCTAAACCTGACCAACTGCAGCAACCCCAGATCATAGCACTGCCCCCACAGACTTGTACGGTAGGCACTAGGCATGATGGGTGCATCACTTCAGCCACCTCTCTTCTTACCCTGATGCATCCATCACTCTGGAACAGGGTAAATCTGGACTCATCAGACCACATGACCTTCTTCCATTGCTCCAGAGTCCAATCTTTATGCTCCCTAGCAGACTGAAGCCGTTTTTGCCGGTTAGCCTCACTGACAAGTGGTTTTCTTAAAGCTACACAGCTCTTTAGTCCCGATCGCTTGAGTTCCCTTCGCATTGTGCGGGTGGAGATGCTCTTACTTCCACTATTAAACATGTCCCTGAGTTCTACTGCTGCTTTTCTACCATTTGATTTCACCAAACGTTTAAGTGATCGCACATCACCATCATTCAGGATTTTTTTTCGACCACATTCCTTCCTGGTAGATGATGTTTCCCACCGTCCTTCCACTTATTAATAATGTGTTGGACAGTTCTTAACCCAATTTTAGTAGTTTCAGCATCTCCTTAGATGTTTTCTCTGCTAGATGCCAGTGTACCCTTCTGAAACAGATTAACATCTTTTCCACGACCACAGGATGTGTCTTTCCACATGGTCGTCCAACAAATGAGAAGCTACTCACTCCATCAGTTAGGGTTAAATAACTTGTTGCCCGCTGAAACATAATCACCCATGCAGTAATTATCCAATGGGAGGCTCTTACCTATGTGCTTAGTTAAATCCAGGTGGTGACCTTTTTTTGACCAGGCAGTGTATGTGTTAAGTATTCTTTTGGAAGGATGTGTAAACGTGTGCATGTTCTCCCATTTATAGGGAGTTCTTTTGGCCCTAGTGTAAATAGGCTGGTACACAGTATGAATATATTAAATGAATTAGTAGAGTACAAATTGTGTTTGGCAGGAATTCTGGCTGTGGACTTCTAGGTCTTTGTAACCTAAGTTGCAGTACATACAGGGATCATACAGGAAAGTTGCATGTATTGGTTTCTGAGCAGTTGTGACAATGCATACAGGACCAGGGAATTCCTTACCAAGAGGCCAAAGAAAGACAGTGTACTACTGAACTGTTTATTCAAATTACTCCTACAGAAAAACGAGGTTCCATTCTCCAATTTATCATTCCTTTATTATAATCAGAATTTAAACTGGGTGTTTTAGAAAAGAGGAACACATCAATGAAGAATACGAGACTAATGTAGTGCCTGGGATGTTCTACAACCCTTAAAGAGAGATAAACTTGGAAATCATGTGGTTACACATCGCCACATGCCAAAATGCTTACCATTGTGAGCTTCTTGTGTAAAGATCCAAGATAACCAACCACACACCCACACACATACACACACACACACACACACACACTCTCTCTCTCCATTTTGTTCTATCCTTATTCATGTCAGTCTGTGAAAGAAATCTCACGCACTCGCCTCACGCTTTCTCTTCCTCTCCTAATTCCCCTTTATACCTTCTCACCTTTACTAGAATCCTATAACAGCAAACCCTCTTCCAAAAAGCCTCCCCTTAAGCACTCCACCTGGAGTTCCTCAACCACCAGAAAGGCAGCTTCCCACACACCCTCCTTAACTGAAATTGAAGTCACTCCACTGCCATTGATCCAGCAAATTTCAGGTCATAACTACTATTGTTAAAAACTATTTTAATTTAAAAAGAGTTTAAAGAGTTAAAGGGGTGTTAAAACATTTTGCCAGCGGATGGTAGATTGGATAAGGATCTTAGTATGTAAGCGTCTAGATTAAGCTGTCTAATAGACTAAGCATTTAGACTGAGTAGTGGCTTTATAACAACTGCTTTCAGGAGTTCAGGAAATGTGCCAGGCAGCAGTGAATTATTTACTGTTTTAAGCACATTACCTGCTAAGAGGTAAAAAAAAACTGATTTGAAGTAAGACTGCTTTTTTAAAAGTTTCATTGTCTATCAAAGTAAGTTGCTGGTAATTTTAAATGTTGAGGAACTGAGTGGACACCTTCTGCCTGATCAATTTTACAAGGACTCAAACCAACCACGTATTAACAGAGAGCTCAGGCGCCAACTGTGACGGGGTGGGAGAGGGTGTTAACTTCTCGACTGTTGCAGATAGCACACGAGTACTGTTTATATTTCTACTGATTATGTTGGAGAAGAAAGACTATTGCTTTGAATATTTCATCATCATATGTGCAGAGGATATCTTTATGGATTTCATAGTGAATCAATATGCTCTCTTTCCTACACTCTCTTTTTGAGACTACCAGTTGGATTTTATTCCAACCGTGCTTTTGGTTCGTCATACGTAGTATTCACCATTATTGATTTGAAATGATAAAACCCACACCGCTTTAAAAAGTGCACTTTCTCTCTGATGCCTTTGATGCAGATAATATGCTCGTACTGAATTTCCTGACCTATTTGGTCAAAAAATGCATACTGTTGTTATGGTTCAAGAAGGATGTGCCCTCAGTAAAGATGTGGCTCACACAGGTAGCAAAACTACTCCCTTTGGAAAAATTAACATATGATATTAATCAAAAATCTGCTAAATTCTGGAAGATTTGGACTCTTGTGTGGTCATATTTAGACATGGTGACGTGACATCTGTTATGGATCAGAAACTTTCTTTGTAATCCCAATATGTATGTATGTTTTTTTTTTCCCCACCTTTATTTACTCTTTTATGCGTTTGTTTGTTAATTTATATATATATATATATATATATATATTTTTTTTTTTTTTTTTTTTTTTTTTTCAGGCACCTTGTTATGTTCTCTGTGTATCCTATGTTGATTGTCGTGGTGAGCAGTTTGTTAACCTTTTGTAACCCAGTGAAAACCCAATAAAAATATTAATAAAAAAAAAAAAGTGCACTTCCTGTGATCGTTTATGCCCATCTTTCACAGAGTTATAGATCCGTTCTGAAGGTGTGCTCAACTAGTGCATTTTGTTCCTGAGATCCCGACAACACAGTCAAAATCCGTACAAATTACAGACATAGTTAGCTTGTAAACAATTACTAACAATATGAGGAGAGTATTAACTGAGAGCATAGAGGTAAAGAAGTTACCAAATGATTATTGTTTGTACTGAACACTTCATTTTGTTAACGAAAACTGTGATGAAAACTGTTTCATGATGAAAATGAAACAAAAAACTAAACAAAAAAAGGGTTGCTTAAAATGAGTACCATGATGAAAGGGTTTTTTTGTTGTTGATAGTTAAAACAGTGTATATATAAAAACAGGATCATTTAAATTTGATATAAAGATCATATTTGCGTGTGTTTAGCGGTATGTAAAATGGGAAGGTGCTGACGCTGCATTTCTTTTAATATCTTCCAATTTCTTTTGCCATGCAAAATAGCTTGTTTGAGATATGGCACCCCGATCGAAAGGAATCAAAAGTAACTGGACACTTGGCTGCTGTATTTGGCACTTAATACCTAGTAAATATGAAGTAGTAAAGGTTGTAACGATTTGGAAGAGTTTCTTTTTGGGGGGTTTAGTTATTTATTTAAACAAAGGAGTCCACAGCTCTGCCTCATCTTTCTATCCTTTCTTTATACGACATAAACCTCCTTTATACCTCCTCGTCTTCATCTCCACCTGCCCAAAAAAGGATGAAACTCATTTGGCTGAAAGGCAGCTGTGGTCATTCAGTTCCCTATATAAAGGACTGGCTCTCTCCTGTAGAGCTCAGAGGCTTCCTCCAAGACTCCAACAACTTCCAGATTCAGCCTACCTGCTGACCAGACCACACCAGCCACACCTCTCTGGGCCAGAACTCCAGCTCTCCAAGACTCTTTCCAGGTCTGCAGTGTTCACTTGCTTTCACTAACATTCATTTAATTAACAGGAAATATTTAGATACATATTGTTATATACAGAATAGTGTTACATACATTAATTAAATCTATGACACAACAAGTTTGCCGACATCATCTTTTACATGACTAAGAACAGGTGGTAATGAGACGACACCAACATCATTAAAAACACTGTGATATCAATATGCAGTATTACTGACAAAAAAGCTTTAAAAATAAAAACTTTACCAAGCTATTATTTGATTTCATCCACAACAAGAGGAGACATTCTAGACATTCTAGACATAGACATTATATTAATTTCTAAATTACAAACCAAATACTGCTAAGTAGTGCACATTAAGGCTCACCATACAGAAAGTGTGGTAGGTTAATATCTTGGTCATGTGCAACTTTTGAGGGGGGAGAGGAGCAACTTCAATGGAAGAATCATGAAATCATAAAATCTCAACAAATGCAACTGGAAGTGAACAAACCCCTTTCTGTCCATGTTAGGCGCATTACGCAATTTAGAAGGTTTGATACAAATTTCAGGCATTCCCCCTTCCTAATTGAATGGTTATAATTATATTGAAGAGTTGGTTGGAAGCCCAGCTGACTACTAGTCTAAGATAGCTGACCAACATGCCCTCCTGCCACCAACATTTCGGCAACCGAATTTGTTTCGGTGAAAGACCGAATACTTTATACTAAACAAGGACATTTTTAATGTTGCCATTACCTTTTTCTAGTTACCGGATGTAGACAGGAACTAGAGTGAAACATTTACTCCTTAGCTTCAGGACTAGCGCCAATTGCATTAGGCTAATATCCACTTTAACTCCTTAGTTTACCACAGCGAGTCACACCGGAGCATGTTTCCCAGGTTCAAGTTCAGTTTCAAGTACTCGAGCCAAACGGAACTCCAGAGAGAGTAAAGAACAGAACAAAGCCGCTACAGCGTGGCAGGCAGACAGCAACTTCTTAGCGCACAGATGCTCACACACACACACAGTGTCTCTCTCTTTCGCTCTTGCCGTCTGTGTGTGTGCTTGCATCCTCCTTAAAGAAACACAAACCCCAATTTTACAACAACGCAATAAAATCGCAGCCAGTGTGGATTGAGGTGCTCTTCGTGAATGCAGCAAACATGTCAGCCGGGATGGGTTTAAATCATATTGTGCTTTGCCGGTGTGTCTGCTGGGATGTTGTTTGCCACTGCTGCTTTACCCTCGAACCACCCAGATAACTGTCCTACACACAATATCTAACTAGTTTTTAACCTCCTCAAAGCGCTGCTCATGGTGCTGATCTGTACAGTGCAAAACGTTAAAGAAAGGAAGGAATATCACTATCACTAAATATGTAGATATCTGAACCAAACCCAGTTATGGTCTGTGGCAATGTCTGTGGTAATAGCAAAGAAACACAGAACTAAAAAAGAGTTGGTGACATTCATTAACATTCACCAGCTTCTAGTTCAAATTTTCTTGTTCTACCTTAAATGACCTTAAATACCTGAGGCACCAGAATGTAACTGCTTCATCATTTAAGGTGGAACAAGAAAATTCAAGCAAAAAGCCAGTAGATAAGAAACTTGTAGAGTACTTGGCCAACTTTGTCTTTTTTGACTTCCTTTGTTCTGTTTGGGAAACTTAAACTTAAGTTGTTTTATCTGTATAGCTAATGTCAACTAGTTAATCTGCTAACAGTGTCTTTCCAGAGTCTGTTCTTTATTGTTTGATAAACCAGCCTAGCTATTTGTCGTGGAAATTTGACAAACTCAGTCTGGACTGCCCGTTGAGAAATAATGGAAAAGGATTTACTGAAGGAAAAGAAGGTTTACAACACACAAAGAGGATAGAATATAGGAGCGCTCCCCGTGTCGGGGAGGAGCGCTCCCCATGTCCCTCCTGAACAAGATATATATACACTACCTAGATAGCTACTTGTGTGTGTGCGTAACATGCCCCGAGTCCCAGCCCCGTTGCTTGGCAACAGCAGGAAGCTACTCTCAAGTTTGGGAGATGCAAGGTCACCAGTGTGCGAGTGAAAACAAGAGAATATGACTATCTGGAGACAGGGAGGCGAGCCTGTGTATCAGTATGTCACAAGGCCCCAGATGCCCGAAAAACAGAGCAACATGAGTTGTACGGAACACTTAATCACATATAGAGAACACATTGACCTCTGATCTGCAAAACTGCTTAATCATACACAGCTTAGCAATAACTCTGAAAACTACTTCTACAATAATAACTTGAATTTCTCTCACATTATTATTCTCAGATCATTTGCAGTGCTACCTTCTGTCTCCTTTCATAAACCTAACCAATATAAAATGTGTATATACAGGCTACTGCTGCCTAAATAGCTGTGGCAGCTCAAATAACTAAAGGACACATGTGCTACCCAGTAATTATGTGAATAAAAACTCCACACATCAAAGGGCTAGGAAGTGTCTCATTCTGGAATGTACAGTTAAGAAATATATGCGTATATCGGTGTAGTATGGATCAGGGTCGGGTCGGACCAGATCTTAGTTAGGATGCGAGTATCGGTGTAGTATGGATCAGGGTTGGGTCGGATCAGGTCTTATTTAGGTGCGTGTATCGGTGTAGTATGGATCAGGGTCGGGTCGGACCAGGTCTTATTTAGGTGTGTATATCGGTATGGTATAGATCAGGGTCGGGTCGGACCAGGTCTTATTTAGGTGTGTATATCGGTATGATATAGATCAGGGTTGAGTCGGACCAGATCTTATTTAGGTGTGTATATCGGTATGATATAGATCAGGGTCGGGTCGGACCAGATCTTAGTTAGGTGCGTGTATCAGT
>CM067483.1:1283875-1304614 GCA_034552555.1 Semaprochilodus insignis | reverse complement strand
TTTCCTCCCAATTTTAACCTTTAAATTTCACCGGGTTCGTCCGTGTGCTGTCCGGCAGATCAGTGTGGATCAGTCCGTGTATGAAAACTGATGTCACTGCCCACGTGTTTCCATGCATCCTTTATGTTGGAATGGATCTCAAGCAACACGTCCACTAGAGGGCGGTCCAGAGGCAGAAGACCAACGAACATGGCGCCTGGGTGAAGTGACATCATATAGTGTTTAGCCCTGAACATGAATAAGCCTTTAGGAATAGGAGCTATATATATATATATAAGCTCACCACACAAAAAACTAGTGTTTAAGGTGGTGGTACCTTCAGGCTCCTGCAGATGGCGCTGCACGAGGATGACGAGGCTATAAATCCCTGCGGGGTGTGAGTGACGGGATCCATAGATTGAGAAGAGGTGGTACAGTGCAGTGAATGTCTCGTTCCATGTGTGGAAAATGGCTCCAAAGCAGATGGTAATGATTGGCTAAAAGGAGTGACTGCATTTGGGCGTGCCAAAGACCATAGTGTGAAGGAAGTAGCTGAATCTGCAGGTGTATGGAAGCGTACGGCCATACGGGTCTACCAGCAGTGGCTAAAATCCCAGTCTACAGGGAACTCTCCTCGGAATTGTGCCAGGGAAGGCATCCACCAAATCTGGACCAACTGACCAATTCTAGAATGTAAGAGTAGTGCTGGGCAGTATGACCAAAATCCTATATCGCTGTATTTTTCAAAATTATATCGGTTTCTTGGTATTTGACTTTCTTTTTTTTCCCCATGCATGACGTTATTTAGCAATTTCACTAAAGTATTTCCAACTTGGGATGTCATATCTGGAATGAAGCGTCTTTCTCATAGCCCTGAATCCGTCACTGTGCTTATCGGAATCATGTCTTTGGCTGTATGAATTGTTATGGAGTTGGTAATCTCGATCCATCGCTTGCTTTTTCTGTCGTAGCGAGTACCTTTAGCAAACGCTTCAACAAGAGCCGTCTGACTCGCCCGTCCTTTAGCTCGGTCAGTTTGACCTGATGGTGTGGAAGGCGTTTCATGCGTTCCTGGTACTCCAAGACATGTTGCTCATGTTATCACCTCCCGCGACAGCTTTAGCTCGACAGCATTTGCAGTAAGTGATTATTTGGTCCACCTCCGACCTTTTAAACCCGAAGTACCTCCAGACAACAAGACACGGCTCCTTTTTTCGTCAGAAGTTCTTCTGGGTCATCGTCTTCTACTTCACTGTCTGGTTCAGAACTTCCCCTGTCCGTTTTCACCACGCTCAACAACTCCACTAATACTTGCGCGCCGTTCCATGCATGTTTAGCGGCGCGGCATTGAAAAACGCCCCCTGTGAAACAGTTTACCACCGCGCTGCGTTCCAGACATGTTTAGACTATTTAAACCGGTGGGGCCGGTATATGAAAAATTCATATCATAACAAAATTAAAAACCGGTTTTTGGTGCGAACCGGCTTTACCGCCCAGCACTGTGTAAGAGTGTCTGAACACTGATGTGGCCTACATCCAGAAACTTGTCCAGTACATGCCAAATCCAATCACAGCTGTTAGCGGTTCAGTCACAGGGGACTCATTGTTTTTGTTACAGTGAGTTTATGAGTTTAAGTCCAACCGACCAAAGATTTTAGAGACAGATTTTGATATTTGAGGATTTAAAATTCTGATACATTGGCTCGTATTCTTTCTTCCTTTTTTGTTTTTATTCATATACATAACAGAGATTTTCACTTATGTGCGGGTATGTAAGAGTCTTCATCAAGAGAACACAACATAACACAGTTTACTGTTTTCCTGTTAATTGGTCTTTACACAGAAGCACAACAAAATATGCTAAGAGATTACATCACACACTCGACATGTTTACCATTAGCTCATTATCAGCTGATAACACTGGCATGCTGATTTATTGGTCGGGCTCTAGAAAACACCCATGCACTCACTGGCTAATCACCCAGTGACAGGGTGCCTACATGCCTAAACCGTCTCATGCTTGTCTCTGACTGTGTGGAGATGTTCAGTATCTCTAATAGTCCTGATTTTGTGCTTTCTAACACTGTATGCATCTAATTTATAAACATGGACTACATACAGTACAGTACCGTAGGGCCAAACTGTAGATTTCAGACTACTCAAGACCCTCATCAACCTTTTCTAATCCTTCCAGTGTCTTAAAGACCCTTCCAGACCTCGAAGCACCTTTCAGGCTCCTCTGCACCTTTCCAAGCCTTTTCAGACACTTGGAGAACAATTCAGACCCCTCCAGACCGTTTCATACCTTTCAGAACCTCAGAGGGTGTTCCAGAATCTCCCAGACCCTTAAAAGCCTTCCAGAATTCTCCAGATTCGATTTGAAGACTCTTTCAGTACCTTCCTTCAGAATCTCTCTGATCATTTCAAACCGTTCAAGAACCCTCAGAACCTCCCATAGCCATCCAAACCCTTTCAGATTATTTCAAACCCTAGAAGAACCTATCAGAACCCTATCAGATCTCACATTTCACTTCTTTTCCAGTGTTATCCAGAACCACTCTACACCTTTTCAGACCCCGTCCGACCCTTTTAGAACCATCCCGAGAATTCCAGACCCTTTCAGCTTCAGTCATTTCCTGTTCCCGGCCGCTCCTGTGTCAGACGGGAAGTTGCCCGCTCGTTCCTGCCCATTTGGCTGCTGATGTTAGTGGGTTTCCTGTGCCCCCCTGCCCCCCTCCGCCCCTCTCCATGGCCTCTGGGCCCATTACGGCTGATTAGAGTGTGTGTGCCGGAGCCGGGTGTGAATATAAATCACTGCACTGGTCACGGTTCTTTGTTTAGGCTGTCGACTTTATAAAGAAGGTATTGACGGCAGTGTTGTAGGAACAGTTTGCACCACTGTGGAATTAATTGGGGTTTATTTCTCAGTTGCTTTTAGGGGAGTGTATGTAATTATTTATTAATTTAATATATAGATATATACAGTCATCCAGGGTTGCTTTTCTTCCCAAAATTCACACTTCAAAATCGAACTACTACCATTACGTCTGTCTTGTAAACAGTTCTTGGTTTTGGGACATACGCCAGTAGATAAATTAAACGCTTTAATCAAAAGAATAGCTGCACAAATAGCTGCACCCAGAAGGAATCAGCTGACAGGAATGAAACTTGGTGTGTAGGTTTGACATTGTGAGACATGCTAATGATTCAGGTTTCACACTCGGCTACTCATGTGACATAAGTATAGATGGGCCTTATAACTGTACCTGACTGACCTTCAGCGAGCAGTGATGTCCTCCATGAGTCATCCTGTTAGTGCCAGCACCACACAGGACTACATGCACACAGACCGTTACGACGACTGTCCTTAACACCGTGTCAGCGTCGCCAAAGACTGCAATGGTGTCATACCAGACTGTCATGGAGTGACTCAGAATGGCAGCGGGTCATCTTCAGTGACGAGTCCCGCTTTTGTCTTGGTGGAAACGACCAGCGAGTCTGTGTGTGGAGGCACCGTGGTCAGCAGCGAGATGAACGGTTTGTTGTCACACGTCCAGAAGGCCTGGTGTCACTCCACCTCCACCCCTACCGCACCATCTGCAGGAACTGTGTGAGGATATTCAAGCTGCATGGGATGGATTATCACAGGACACCATTAATAAATGTAGTCCGTATCTGTGTGAGTTTGAGTGGTCTACCACTTTCATGGCTGAAATTCGGTTCCACAACAACAGCACTTACTTCGTCCGGTGCAGCTCTAGCAGGGCAGACATTTCGCAAACTGACTACAGTTCATGTTTGAAGTCATTGAGCTCCTCAGAACGACCCATTTTACTGCCAAGGTGCATGTGCTTAGGTGTGGCTGAAACACCTGAACTCCAGTTAGGAAGGGGTGTCCACGTACTTTTGGCCATATAGTGTATAATGTTTTTTTTAGGGTGGCATTTTTATTTCTTGGATTCAGAGATTTTCTTGGCTCCCGGCTTTCTGCCTGGGTGTGTACTCACATGTACAGTTCTGGAACTGGAGATCTACTACCCCGCAGAGTTTAGCTTCACCCCTAATGAAACACACCCAATCCAGGTAATAAAGACCTTCAGGGTGGTAGATCTCCAGGCCCAGGATTGAGCACCCCTGCATTACTGTATTCCCTCTCGCTGAGTGTGTTTCTATACTGACCGGGCACTACAGTGACCACTTTTAAACCAGCTCAGGTGAGTTAAACCGGACCAGCATAAGCTGAATCAGCAGCTATAAATCAGGTTCAGTGAACTTTCAAGAGCTGGGTCTCTGGTGTGACAGCCGATTACGCTTGGCCAAATTAAGCCAATTATGTTGGGTCAACCATGTGACCTTCAATTAAAACAAAGCAATTTAATTGTGTGGAAATGTGCTCGGTACGTCAGTTACCTTCAGCTACACCCTGATTTCCTGAGTTCCCAGGCTTCTCATGTGAGGACCTTTTTAAGTGAAGATGAAAAAGTGTGTTGTGGTGACTGGTGGTGCTGTGAGTGATGGAGGAGACTCTGACCTGTGTGTGTGTGTGTGTGTGTGTGTGTGTGTGTGCAGGCTGTGTGTGATGGTGAAGCCTCTGTGAGCTCCTGGAGGAAGCAGAGTGAGCTGGACTCATCTGGAGGTGGTCGATCAGGCTGGACCAGCAGGGGGCGCCACTGGAACAGCCGTAATCATGACAACTGACCCTCCGCTACGTACCTCTGAAACACAGGTGAGCGTTAGCCCTCTGCCTGACGCCGGAACTAAACATGTCTTAAGACTGTGTGTTGTGCTGGTGTGAGTGGATCAGACACAGCAGTGTCCACGGTGTCCACTCACTGTCCACTCTATCAGACACTCCTACCTTGCTGGTCCACCTTGTAGATGTACAGTCAGAGACGATAGCTCATCTGCTGCTGCACAGTGCAGTGTTGGTCATCCTCTAGTCCTTCATCAGTGGTCACATGACGCTGACCCACAGGACTCTGTTGGCTAGGTAGTTTTGTTTGGTGGACGATTCTCAGTCCAGCGGAGGTGTTTAAACCCTCCAGCAGCACTTCAGTGTCTGATCCACTCACACCAGCACGACGTCACCGTCACTGCAGTGCTGAGAAAACAGTTTTCCCTTCCCCCTTTATGATGCTTTAAACTAAGAGTGAGCGCAGCACTGCCGCAGCAGGAATCGAGTCCTTTAAAGGTCGAAGGAATGTTTGAGCTGGCACTGTTCCAGCTGCAGCGTGGTCTCACTTAACGAAGGTTTCCATTAACGTCTGAATGCTGTTCTTTGCAGACGCTGCTCAGGCTGAGCTTCATCTCAACGGTCACGCACATCCACGGCTCTGCGGCTTCAGAGGATCCATCAACTCTCACCTGCACTACACCTCAGACTCCTCCCACACCTGACCGTGGGACCTCTTCCACACCTGAGCTGTCCTGCCCCTGGCTACTCCTCCTCCTATGCCTGACTTTGGTACCTCCTGTATCTGACCTCACCTGGCCTGGGCTTGTCCCAGCCCCTCTCACTCCTGCCTTCACTGGACTCCGGCTCCTCCTACAATGTCGCACCTGTTTTAGGCTCCTCCCTCACCCAGCTCAGGCTCCGAACTAAGAGCGTTCCCCTGCCGCCACTGGCTGTTTCCTTCCTCGTCTGTGATCAGGTGGATGTGTCTGGGATGGCTCTGAACAGAGGGACGGGCCTGCAGAGGGATTTCGTTCTGGATGTCTAAGCCTTGGGTTCATGTGTCACAGCTACAAGGAGGAAGTTATGTTTTTGAGATGAAACATCAAAACGTTTTTTGTTTTTTTGTTTTTTTTTAAATTCTTTTTGCTTTTTATTTCTCAGTTAATTGGAAGCGGACGCATTTCCTGCCCTGGTCTGTTCATCACCACTCGCATATCGACAGCGCACAGCCGCTTTGCACACGCTCTCTTAGAGAATGAACTGATCGTTCCCTCTGCATGCTGGGAAATGATGTCCGTTTATATGTCTGTCTATGGCTATTAATTCCGTCTGTGTTCCGAGTGCCGCGTCGTGTGTTCCTCTCCGTTTCTTTCTTCAATTTCAGTCATTTTGCTCCTCGTGTCTTCTTGAAATTAGGTATGCACACCAGCAAACGGCCACCAGCACAGCAATCGCACGCAATCAGCTCTTCGTACAGGAGGAGGGAGAAGCTTCCGGAGCTCCGTTGGAGAGACTCTGTTATTATCATCCCTAACGAACTGGACAATAAGAGCATCTGTAAGGTTTGGACACTCCAAGTGTGACCTGGATTCACTTTTGCGAGCTTTGCACAGACGGACAAACCGACAGAACTGGCCAGTGTAGGAGGTGAAAGGCGTAGAAAGGTCTTATACCCAGCGCCAATGACTGGATTTGCAGCGCGAATCGACACAGAGACTGAACTGCACGCTCCCCTGCAGGCAGTGCATCCCCTGCGATGCCGTGCTCCGGAAATGCTAGCATTAGCATCCAGTCTGCGTTCGTACACTACCTGCTGACGGACTGACAGTGGTGGCTCCGCCTCCGGACACTGTGATTGGATAAAAGTGATTCAGTATTGCAGCAGCAGCTGCGATTGGGCGCGCCGCGTTAGCATGTCTGCTCGATCTAATAGGAATGAGCACCGAACCTCCAGCAGCTTAGGGCTTCAGATATCGAGAGTATTTCCTTACATTAAATGCTGTTATGTACATATGCAATGATTACAGTGTGGGAGGGTCCAGTAGAACTGACCTACCCAAGCTCCGCCCACAAATGCACTCGACCTAATGAGAAACTGTAGAACAGACTCGGTTCATACCACAATACCTCCATGTAGAGAGAGTTCTTTGTTTGTTCTACAGTCTCTTATAAGGTTTAATGTTATGTGTATCAGTGCTCTGTTTGTCCAGCAGCAGCTACGATAGCACACGCTTGTGGGCGGAGCTTGCCAAGCGAAATTGTCCAATCTTGGAAGTCTCAATTGAAACTTTACTGGAATTTGGGTTACATCACTGTCATAAGGAGACATTGCACAGAACACGACGGCTTCATGACGAATGGGCCGATAGAAAAGGTCCAAATCTGCTTAAAATAAACCTGGTTACGTTGGAGTCCGTTACAGTCGGAATATATTTAACGTGCTTAAACTCTAAAGACGTTTTCTTACGACAGCGATGAATATCGGACTTGCCTATCGTTACGTTGACGCTCAAATGCTGTGAGCACCGATATCTCTGAACATTACTGGATTTTTTTCTATAGAGGCCACCCGGAGGCAGGGTTCTGGTCATTTCTGGTCATTTGCACTTAAACGTTTTCCCTCGAGAGGGTCGCTAGAGGCCTCTGCTGATTCACCTTTGCACAGTCAAGAGCTGATGTTGCTAGCAGTGAAAGCTAAGGATGCATCATGCTAGTCATGCTAAATGACTTATTCCAGCTATGTTAGCATGTTTACTAAGCTCTACATCCTGGTCTGCAAAGGTCCTCATAACCCATAATGGACTGGAGCCGCATTGTAGTTGATTTACAGTTTCCAGGTTGCTGAAAGGTCAAAGGTCAGCGCTGCAGCCAACTGAGAGGTTACATGACCTCTTTTTGAAAGAGGGAGAGAGAGAGATACATGGGCGGGGTCTCCACACTGCATGTGTGAACTTGTCAGGATGTTGGACGCTATGTGCAGCCGAGTGGGCTGAAGGGCGCTGGCTAAATCTGTATAGGTTTACATAATCAACCAAAGTGAGAATTAGCGTTAGCAGTACATTAAATTTTATTATCATCATTATTATTATTTATATAGCACTTTGCATAGATCAGAGATGTGGCTCAAAGTGCTTTACAGTACACCGTTAAAATAAAGTTTAAAACAAGCAGATATAAATAATAACAGAACTGCATTATTACAAATAATTCAAAATTGAAATGTAGTTCAAATCAACAGTAGACGAGGACAGACCACTCAAGGGTAATAAGAAGAGGGAAGAATTAAACTAAATAAAACAGAGAATCCTAATTAAAAACTGGATCTAAATAATAAATACAATAATAAAAGGACAAATAATAAAGCTGTACAGTTAGCGCTAGCGCTAATCCGGCACTATAGCACCCAGATTCCTAATTAAAGCCCTAATCTCTAAAACTCCTCTATCGCTACGGACTTCGTGATGGACTTCAGGAAAGAGCTTTTTGCTGGCGTCTGTCGGACGTTTATCTGTTTCTAATCCAAACGATCGTGTTCTGTTTGTTGGTGTGCAGAGTAACAACCATATCACAGCAGGTTTATTCAGCGGAGCTCTATATCACACATGACAACAACTGGAAAAACAAACCACCAACACACGGAACAGTCGTAACCCAGCCGACACGGCTCTGGCAGGCGTGCTAATGCTAACAGTGGACTAAAGAAAAGGGAAACGAATTAGCATCACGGATAGATCATGCTAACTGGTAGCTGCTAGCTTGTTTAGCCACGTTAGCACACTTGGTCAGGCTGTTCCTGCTACCCTGACCTTAGTAAGCTGTTAAACTGACCTCGGACCCCAGACCGAGTCCACCCCTCCCCCCTAACCCACCCCTGACTGAGAAGTTCACACTTCTTCTTTTTGTTCTGCAGCTGCTGCGTCTACAGACCGGCCGTCCACACAGATCGCTAGACTGGACGGCTGCATGCTGTCAGTGGAGGTCAAAGGCGTGACCCTTTGACCTCTGGTGACCTCAACTGAGCTCAGTTGGGCTCAGATAATTCTCAGCTGTGGAGCGTCTTGCCGAACTAGAACGTGCTTCCTCAGAAACATCAGGAACGGCCTCCGCAGCTGGAGCACGCTTAATCGCTTATTCTGAAGAGGAGTGGACGGTCAGCCGGTGTGGACTTTCATCATACACCCCAGTCCCGATTCACTTCCTTTGGTTTCTGATTGATAATTTTTTTTCTGCGATATTATTGGAGAACTCATACATATCCACAGCTGTCAATCAACTGTTCTGGGCGGAGCCCCAGAAAGCATAGGTAGACATGTGTGTGCCTGCAGCGGTTTGCACGATAATGAAAACGTGCTAACCCGCTAACTCTGCTTGAGGGTCCATGAGAAGTGAAACCAGGACAAGGACGTGAGACAGGACAGCCTGTTGAAGGCTAAATGCGTTAGCATCACTGCTAACCCTCCTGATGTAGACCTTAAATTGGATTAATATAGGGGGCACTAATGACCAGAAACCAGGATCTGTCAAGGCATAGCTCAACCAAACGTGCTAACATAGCTGGCCACCAGTTAGCAGCAGCACATGTTTTGTGTAATGCTAACTGGGGCCTGTTTACATTTGTTTAGCATTAGCAATGTTAGCGTTACTCAGTGCACCGCCCAGCCCTACGTTGACTCTCCCCACTGAATGTAGGGCCCTTAGAGATGGATGTATGTCGGTATATGTGCACATGTGGGGACTTCTTATTTTTTCGTAATGGCCAGAATGAAATGAAATGCAAAGAGCGAGCGTGTAACGTAACATTGATCATTCGCTTTTCTACTTCTCGTCTGTGCTTTTGGCGCCTCTGCCTTTTATAATCGTGCCAAAATCATTCCAAGGTGGGCTGTATCATATCTTACTTGGTTTCTGTTCCGTTTAAAGCGAACAGAGAGAGCCGTGGTCAGCAGGGCAGGACGTTAAAGGGTAAATATTGAAAAGAAAAATCTCTTCCANCTTACTTGGTTTCTGTTCCGTTTAAAGCGAACAGAGAGAGCCGTGGTCAGCAGGGCAGGACGTTAAAGGGTAAATATTGAAAAGAAAAATCTCTTCCACGCTCTCCTTCCTTTTTCTGCCAATGTTTTTTTTTTTTTTTTTTTTAAGAAAGAAAAAAAGGTAAGATGTCTTATTTTCGATGCTTGTATTGGATAAATTTTATTTAAAACGAAATATCTTGTAATTTTGTAAAGTGGGCCTTGTTAAGATCTTGAGTTTTATTCCCTTTTAAAATATTTTTTTTCTCTTTTTTTTTTCTTTCTGAAGATAGTATGTTTCTTTCTGTCGTCAGCTCCTGGAGAGTTACTTTATGATAATTAATTTCTTTACTCTTTCGTTTTAAACACTAGGAGCGGCTTCACACAGCGATGTTGTTTATGTATGACAGACATGCATTAGTGCAAAACCACCAGCTCTTTTTTGGGGGGGGGGGGTGTAAAGATGTTNAGAGTTACTTTATGATAATTAATTTCTTTACTCTTTCGTTTTAAACACTAGGAGCGGCTTCACACAGCGATGTTGTTTATGTATGACAGACATGCATTAGTGCAAAACCACCAGCTCTTTTTTGGGGGGGGGGGGTGTAAAGATGTTAAAATGGGTGGTTCAGTGTTTAAATGACCCGCCTGACCTCAGTCAGGTGTGCTTTCAGGTTCAGAACTGCTGTTTCTCACTTTCGAGTTCATCTTCCCCTCTGTTACTGATAACGCCGAACACGGGAACGCTGCCAAAGACCGGCCGAGAGCCGCACACGTTCACATCATACACATATCAGATAAGCAGCCCTGTGCAAGAGTCCGAGAACCTGCCGTTCGTGTCTACACCTGAGATGTTTGAGTGTTTAGTGTGTCGCTCTTTATCTTCATTCCAGCCTCCGTTCTTCTCAGGAGATTCACTTTCAGTCCAGTCTTAGAAGCTGGTTTAGCAGTTTCTGCTCCTTCTCTCCATCCAAATAACCCCAAGGATGGACAGAACCACCCTGTGGAGGTTCTCAGATCTGAAGCAGGAGTGGAGCCGGATGTTCTCCTCTCTCTCAGAGATGAAAGTGCACTTTATCTAAGACTGACAGTGTTGGTGGGTCTACCAGGTCTTCCAGGTGGTTGTTAGGAGTCCTGTTTTCTTTGTAGAGGAAGCTCGCTTTGCTTTGACCTCCTTATGCAACATCTGGATTAAGCTGAATCTGATCTCTTCATGAGCTTCTACTGAAATAAGATCAATAATTTAATGGCAAATGTAATAAAATAAATGGTCTCTGACTTTTGCACAGAGCTGCACAGAGCTATAATACAACTACATGGAGATGTTATATATATATATATATATATATATATATATATATACTGTTCACAAAGGTGGAATCACTTCTATTAATAATTGTTATTCAGCAGTTTCATAATTAGCTTGTATAAAACCAGACACTAAAATAAACCACTATTTCTCAGTTAGTTTAAAGTATTTTGGGAACAACAAAAAGTTATTATTATTAACAGTAATTGGTCAGCGCCTTTCAAATACGAGGCACTCTGGATATTAATTTTATTCTAATTTTATTCTGTTTACCGCTTCCCATAAATAGTAGATGCCTGGGAAGCCCAGGTCTTCAATCCTTGAATCCAGTTTCTAGTCCTGGATTCTGTTCTCTCTGGAAGTTATATGGGAACAGTTAATGTGATTAATTGCCCATGCAGTGACACGCCTACCACGATCCGGAACCGGAAACTGGATTACAGGTCCAGATTAGTGGACCCCCAGCTAGGACGTTTCAGCATCGTGTTAGTCACTTTACACACATCCAAACCCGGATCACCATCACCGATTCCAGACTTCTGAATGGTGTTTATATATAAATACAGTGTAAAAGACACTCGGTTTGAAAGGTGAACCCTCTGAGAGAGCCTCTCACGGCGAGTCTGCTCGATCAAACAAGGGAGGATTTATTTTTTTGTATTTTTGCTAAAGTATGGAATCTGCGTCTTTCTCTGTATATCTGTGTATATGACTCCACACTCACTGCGTCCACTGTCGGGCCATTTTAGTGTAAACCTTCCTGTGCATGTTAGTCTGTAACTCATTCTGCATGTTGCTATAGCGATTTGTCCCAAGGCTGCTGATTGGACAGCAGAACTGTGTATTCCGCATAAGTAATTAAAACACATCTGTTTATAACACGAGCCAACGACTTATTATTGGACTTTTCCAGATACTTCTTGGAGCTACCAGGCTAACGTGGCTAACAGGTTCGGGTACACCAGTTAGCTTGGTGCTAACTGAGTGTCTCAGACCATGTGATGCACCGAAGTCAGTAATAGAGTATCTATAAACATGGAGTAAAGTAGTTATAACCAGCAGCTGCTGTTCAGAAAGTGGAATTCCATCCTTCCGTATTTGTTAGCTACGTTAGCCCCGTAGCTCCAGTTCTAAAACTAAATAAACAGACTTCACACACCAAACATGGGGGGGATTAATATTATCTTAATATAATACTACAGTTATATACATAATTAACTGTTTTAAGATGTACACAGAGCCGTTCAGAGTGGGTTTGGTGTGAAACTCTCCGTTCAAGATGAAGCCAGAACTGTTCCCAGTGGTGGTGAAGGTAACCAGACGTCCCCCTCTAAAAGCTCCCTCACAGAAAGTTCCTACATGAGGTGGTTCTGAATACGCTGCCTGATGTCTGAGACGCTGTTTATGATAGTTTGGAGAAGATTTCAGCCTTAAACTCCATTCATGGTGGAGGGATACATGCTGCAGGGCGCTGTGAGGCAGAATAGTCCCCCAAAGAAAACTTAGTATTTCCAGGTTTTCCAGATTTTCCATCAACATTCCATATAATGGTTGATAGCATTTCATAATAGATCGTTAATGTGTCTATATGTGTGTTCTAGACATGGAGAACCCTGGTTCCCATCACCACCACCACTGTAAAGTATGTCTGTAAATGTATTTAGAGTGAACCTGTGTAACCTGCTGCAGTGGCTCAGGTAGGTTTGGGTGGGTGTATAAGTGGCTCTCTGGTACCTGTTAGCTGCTGGTTCTACCGGGCACCACCAGCACCACAGTCGCTGCTGCTTAACCTGATTTCAGCTCCGTTTATTCAGCCATGTAAACACAGCTCACCACACTCGGCTTTGAGTCCACGCTGACCTGCTTGTGAGGGAAATTGGAGCACAGTCGTAAAGGGGGTTAGAAAGAGGCCGAAACGGAAGCTCCTCCACCAGGAGAGGATGAGGAGAACCGGATGCCGAGATCCTTCTAGACCCCTCCGGTACATCACGCAGCAGTGTCTGATTAACAGTCAGTGTGAATGTAAAATGATCTGTGATTGGTCTTCAGTGCTGATGGCCTCTGAGCAGCATGTTGGTGGTGCAGGATGATGAGCAGCAGTAGAAATGCTGATGTCTGAAGCTGTAGCGGCAGTATTTAGCGCCATGCTAACGGGAGCCGCTTCTCTCAGTAATCACTCACCTGTGTAGCTCTTACACTCTGAGTTACTTTTACTCCAGATCGTTACTGAGGACCAGAAAGAGACACCTGGCTCTCGATCTTCAGCCTTCATTTAGCCTTTAGCATAGCAGTCCACTAGCCCCGCCTGTGGTGCACCTCCGGTGGTCAGCAGTATCGTTCAGCGTTGGAGTCCCGCTGCTTTAGCCAAACCGGAAAACCTGCTAAACGTTTCTGCTACTAACGGCGTGAAGGATGGTCATATGGACTAAACTCCAGCAGATTCTGACACTCAGGTGTGAAACAACATTCAGCTCGCACGTACACACCACAGGTGTATCTACTTACTGGTCAGTCGTGTTTAATACCTGTTTACATTTACTGAAACTGTTAAACACAATTCTTATTACTGATCATATAACACTGAGTACTAGATATATACAGCACATACAAATAAGTTAAATAAACATCTAATATACATAAGGCAACAAGTCAATCGAGTCAAACAGAACACAGATTTTAAAAATGTAATTGTATAAATATCATACATATAGGTCAGTATCGGTACTCAGCATAAGGAATCGTCATCAGAAATGAGAATATCTAATAAGCTGATAACTGCAGATGGATCTCGCTCGGTATGGTGTCTTACTCCTTAGGTTCCATCACACTCGAGTGCCGACTAAAGTCTAGGCTAGGCTAATCATGCTAGCTAACTAAAGTTCACTGAGCAGAAGCTGAGTCACCCTGAGCTAACGGTAAAGTTATGTATGCTGTCATGTAATACAGATCATCTAAAGCACTTCCCAGATTAAATCTGATTTGCACTAGGCATGCTGGACAGCACGAACGGCACATCGAGTTTATTAGGTCTTTCTGGTTCCAGGTATGGCGGCATCATGTCCGGTTTTAGGCTGGACAGTCCGGTTTGTTAATCCGGTGCAGTACCTGGACGGACACCTATTAGTCCTCTTTTCGGGATGAACTGTTTAAAAAGTCACTCACCAACAATACTATATGTGCCATTGGCTCTTATGCGTGTCAAAAGACAGGCCTTGCATGTCACTGGTTTAACAAGGTCACGTGACTCGCCTACCGGCTAACCGCAGGTCAGTCCTCTAAATGCTAGTCAATTAGTAAGCTCCCATCTGACTCACGAATGTCATCCGTTCCACCCAGTTAGGTGAGTTAAGCAGCACGTATGTGGTATATAGGTTAGATTATGGTTTTAATTCTGTTCTGATGAAAGTGAAGTGAAAGTGGCCACCCTAGTTCCAGGTCAACCAGCTAAATTCTGACCAATTAATAACCAGCCCTAAAGAGACCCCAAGTGTCCTTCAGCTTCAGCGTACTGATAAAGATCATAACGCCAGTTCGATGGTTTTGCTGAGGACGTCGTACCACCTGAGCTGAGCTGAGCCGGCTCGAACCAACACCACTCAAAAACCATATTTTTACTGAATATGTCAAAGAGCTACTGACCTCAGTGCCATGGTCAGTTGGGGTCTACTTTATGATGCAATACCTTTTAGGATGTAATACAAATGTCAAAATAAAAGTCCTGTTTTTAGATATAGATATAGATATAGATATATATATATATAGATAGATAGATAGATAGATAGATAGATAGAGAGCGGGGCAGGGAAAGCAGAGAACAAATAAAGAGGAAGAAAAGGAAATGAGTCACCCCTGTGCTGACCTCTGACCCTAGAACACCCTACCACAAACACACAAAGGAAGGACTCGGCCGTCGTTATTTTCTCCATTTAATAGTAAATTCTAACAAAATATAAAAACTGGACCATAAAGACAACCATATAAAATAAACATACAGGAAAAAAAACATCTTCAGCTTAATGCCAAACAACTTTTTTCATCTTTCAACAACAAAAAAGCATCAGGAGCTACAGGAGCTACTGTTCCCCACCCTCAACTAAACCGATCTAAACGCAGCGTAAAGGAAAACCGACGGAGAGCAGCAGGAATCAGCTTCAACACACGGGAAGCCCTTCTCCACCATCAAAATAAAGAGCATACACCGTATCCCGTAATAATCAGAACCTGTCCCGTATCTATGACTTACTATCATCATCCCATAAATATGAAACAGGATCTTCATTATGAGACACCAAGCCATAATTATGAGATACTAAGTCATAATTACGGGACACTACGTACTAATTTGTCCTTCAGTGGCAGAACATGCTTCCGCAGCTCTTCCTCCTCACCGTCAAACTTCCGGGCTGAGGGAACGTGGTATTTTCGTGGTGATGGGCTGTAGGATGCAGGTTCAGCAGATGGAGATCAGAGGCCTTTAAATCAGGCCTGAACCTCTCTGAAGCTCTTCAGATCAAACTCTCCTTCAAGCAAGCAGGATGTCTGCGGCAGGCATTCACAGCACTGTGATCAGGATTTAATGGTCATTTCTACTGGACATAACTGACCGCTGCCTCTGTCCTCAGTGTAAACAGGCGATTCAGACTGCACATACACAACCACTGTGTAATATCCTGTATGTGTGTTGTGTGTGTGTGTGTGTGTTTACTGTCCTTTCCTGCATGTGTACAGTGTGTATGTACTACAGGTGCCTGAGTTTAGCCCGTCATTCTGTAGTGTTGACCATATTTAGTATTGCAGAGTCTGAAGCGACCTCCTAACACCACCACCTGGTGACAACCGCGAGAAACTCTGGGGCTACAAGTGGGCTTAAATGTGTTTATGAAGGTGAGGACACCTCCTGAAGGCGGAGCTCCGCCGGGGTCATAGTGCTAGTCAACATTAGCTTAATTCAGAACACAATAAAAAGATGAAAGTGAGTAAACACGTCTTTCTTCACATCTGAGTATCTTCATCCCTGCTAACGTGGTCAGACAGCTGTAAACAAACCCCTCCATGCCGACTGGCTCTTGTCAGTATCTCAGGCTAACTGGCTAACAGGCCGCCGCCTGGTCTGTGCACTGCAGTCCTAACTTGGGGCAGCAGTGAAGCTGCATAGTGCCAGTGAGCTAGCTCTCCTTCTACCGCTGAAATGTAAAATACGCCACCCTACAAACTTGTGGTCCAAAATTCTCCAAATAAACACGCAGATGTATGTTATTAATAAACTCTGGCTCTTACAAAAGAACAACAGTTGTTAGCTAACCCTAGCATTTTGCTAGCTCCGACAGAATTTAGCTAGCATGATTACTCCAGACATTAAAAGACCAGGCTGGAGGAACAAGGGGTGGGGTTTAGAGGGGGCATGTCCCTGTTAGTGGCGCAGCCCAGCACCAAAAGTTTACCCAGTTGTCCCGGTTGGCATCTCATTAGAAGAATCGCTCTCAGCCTGTAATAAACAACGTTCCAAAGCTGATCCATTTTGTCCTATAAATAGGAATATCGCTACACCTGAGCGTGGCGTCGCAGAAAGTGCAACACTGATATATTCTGACCCCTGCTCCAAACTGCAGCCTAAAACTCCCACGCTGGACGGTGAGGTCAGTCTTATGATGTCATATTTTGGCTCCTTAACGACCTCGTAATTCGGAGGTTCCAGTGAGATTTGGAGATACACAAGGAAAATGTATGAGATCTGGAACATGTTTACTAAGGGAGTTCCTGATATCAGCATGACGCTGACTACAGAATGACGTCTACACTCTCTGTGTGTGTGTGTGTGTGTGTGTGTGTGTGCACGTTCCTCACAACAGTTCTCCTGCTGTAGTTCAGCTTCAGCATTCCTAATCCTGACAAATATACAGCCGTCAAAGAATAAAAAGGGACCACTAACCAGTGTAAAGGTCACCAAGAACCTTCCTGGAAAGACCTTGGACATTTTCCAACAAATTCCCATACGGAAGTTGCGAGGGGAAGCCAGAGCTTCCCTTAAAACACCAGCTTGAACACGGAGATCAGTAATGACCGAACATGCACAAACACATTAAATTTTATGATGAATGGAGCAACAGAAATGCTCCATAACTGGGAGAATGTTTTTCTACTGTACATCTGCCACTTTGCAGAGATGAGGTCACGTCAGGAAGATATATTACACAGTACAGTGCAAAAGTTTTGGGCACCAGAGAAAACGATATTTGAAGAGCTGTTTATCTGGGCAGCAAGTGTTTATTCACTTGGGAAAACATTAAAATAGAATAAATAGAATGTACGGCTGTGTTTAACCACTTCCTGCTCTCTCCTGGAGGACGGTACCGTGTATCCAGTACAGATACCTGCTTTATCTACTCAATATCAGTATTTCAGAATGGTAAATCAGGAGCTGCTGATGAAATGTAATAAATCCATGTGATGTCTGGAGGTGTCCAGCAGAAATCTGCACCCAGACTTCGTTCTTCTAACCATCTCGTATCTACTTCCCTGATTAAGGTTCTAAACATCTGACTGGCTCCTCAGACTTTTACACAGTACTGTGTATGTATCTCCTGTCTGGCGTCTCTGCGTGTGTTAGATGAGAACCATGTATGTTAGCGCTTAGTTTAGGGACAGTGATGAACGTGGGTCCACCTGCTGGAGGTGCACAGTGGGTGTGTAGTTATGCAGCTGTATATAGGTTAGTTTAAACGCTGGGCGAGGGCTGCGTGCTGGCTGTGTTTGTGTTTTGTCTGGGCAGTGTGTACATTGCTCCCAGGAACTGGTCAGCGATTCGGCCGGCCTCTCTCAGTCCGCTCAGCAGGGCCCCGTGCACCGTTGCCGGGTAGTTCCGGATTGTGTGTTCTCCGGCGAAGAAGAGACGAGGAACCGGCTGCAAAAATGAACAAATAAATAAACCCAAACATCAGGTTAAGCAAAGGCCATCTTATTAGCTTGCTACTGCAGGCAGTGAGCTAGCTTTGCATTGGTGATAGAAGTATTATACTGCTGTACAGTTCAAACAAGACATACAGCAAAAACGTTTAAGAAACAATCAAAAGTAAGTACAAATAAGTATTTTCTATAAATGAATCCAAATAAAGTGCTTGAAATGTGTGTCTTACTTGTGAGGCTCCAGGTATTGCAGGTCCAGGTGTGATCGGCTGGGCCATAAGGTCGTAGTCATTTCCAGAGGAGCCGGCAGCAACGTACGAATACGACCCACGGGCCCAGGGGTCCGCGCGCCAGCGCGTCACCACTGTCTCCTTCGGCTGCCATGGCAACACACATCAATCAGACAGACGTCAGTGTTGGAGCAGAGCCGTGTGTGTGTGTGTGTGTGTGTGTGTGTGTGTGTGTGTGTGTGTGTGTGTCTGGGTGGACGTTTCCTATCTCTCCCTCCCTCCCTCCCTCCCTCTGTTAAGGGTCAGACATGAGCACTAATGCATAATGCATTTCACGTTTTAACTCTGTATGTGAAACTACTCATCGCTCAGTATCTACTACCTACAAGTTCTTTAATAGTGTATAACATAAACCTTACTGTATAAAATAAAACCAGGTGTGTATAATTTTAAGAAAAGTATATTTCTGTATCAGTATATACAGAAAGCACTAAAAAAAGTACACTTACAAATTTACTACTATAAATACTAATTACTAATATCCCTAAATTTTACATTCTTTAATATGGGTGGAGCTAAACTGCTGTTTAGACAAGTTACTGCAAACTGCTACTCAACACATGAGCAGTTTACACACCAGACGGACAGGCATGAGCTCACCTGAGGGACTGCACTGCTACCAAAGATGCCCTTCAGAATCGCTAGGCAACGACCCACAATAACATCATCACTGATGTTCTCCATTATGCCTGCAGCTTCTCCGGCCATCAGGGCCAGCAGGATGGGGGCTGGACAGAGACAGAAACCCACACGAATCAGCATCTCACACACTTTCCCAACCCAGGAGCAGGCCTACACGCTTACCACTCCATCGATCTACATTGATTGATGACTGCCTGTAATTGATTCCTGACTATTACTGGTCCCCCAAAGTCCATATGTCCATAAACGACTCTACTTATACTCTGTTTAATTGTTTCTGACTCGCAGCTCTTAGAAACGAGGGGACAAACTAGTTAAATATGACTGTAACGGTATATAACAAATATACACATGTGATATAAATGTCATTGATCGTGTAAATACCTGCATTAGACTAAAGGAGAACACTGACCTTTGTAGAGGTTCCAGAAGAGGAACAGTTCTCCACGGCTAGCCGTGGTGCTCCCCACATGACCAAACAGATTCACACTGGGGTCCCAGAACACGCGGTCAAAACACAGTACCACCTGCAGGCACAGAGGACACACTGCATCAGCAGACCATATAACAAGAACCACATAAACAGAAACCAACATGACCAAGATACGACCGCCTACTGCAGCGATCACATAAATATATGATAAATATAAAACACTTGAATATAAAACAGTTAATATGCTTTAAAAAACTGTTTTAAACCGAGTGTCCCAAGAAAAGCATTTTTCATTGCCTTTGCTGGATTAGGTATGGTTTTATAATCTCATGTCATGTCAATGGAAAACTATAGACTGTCCTATATTGAACATACATCTACCTACACAACGCTCTCTGCTACACTGGATGACTTCATGGACCCTATGAACTGTTATATGTTCCGTTTGTTATATTGTTGTATGCGTGTGATTTGTGAGAATTTTCAGATTCTGGTGATGAACTGTGGTAAACTACTCCTGAACTCTAATCCACTAAACATTACTCTCCAGATAAACACAGCGGACTCCACTGCATCACTACTGGAATGCAAGGCAGGCAATACAGCACACTGCACCACCTGCTGGCTGAGGAAGGAAACGTAGCAGCAGCAGGTTGCATAATACTGCAGCATTTTACTGCAGCTGAGAGAGCGAGAGAGAGAGAAAGAGCGAGAGAGAGAGAGAGAGAGAGAGAGAGAGAGAGAGAGAGCGAGAGAGGGTGGCGTTGATTGAGAGTGCGTATGTACACTCCCTCTGCCCAGCTCTTGGGAAAGGTGCTGCATTTCCATTTCAGCTGAAGGTAACCTTGTTCCAAGGACACTAAACCCTGTAACGCTTTGACTACTCTGCTTGCGCACTGTGGTGCCCACACACATCACTACATCACATCACAGCCCTGTCCGTACTATACAAACACAACCTGCATTATTTATACAGCCGTGAAACTGCCAAACGTCAGCTGTCCCAGAACCAGAGAACGTCTGATACGAATCTGCTCCACCATGTTGTGTCAGTACACTCACAATGACCTGTAATGGCACATTTTCCCCCATCTTCAATAATACAGAGGGTTGTCTGATCAAATGTGGTGCTGCGTTCCTCCAGTTTTACAGTTCCTAAACCAGAGTTAGCTGCTTTCAGTGAGCAAAGTAAGCGGAAGTATGATGTTATATAAATCTGTAACATCTACCCCGGATTTCTGTGATGGACTGATAAAACTCTTTGTGGAGGTTTGAGAGTTGTGTGGTCCTCCAGGCTGTACTGCAGTGTTTGTTCACACACACAAACCTTGTTGAGGTTTCCAAAGCCCATCCTCTGGATGGCAGATGTTTTCCACTCGGGCAGGGGAGGAACAAACTGAACGGCAGGTGGCTGCTGCTTCAACACCCCCAACGGCAGTGTGCACAACACCGCATCACACTTATAGATAAACGTCTGAGTGGTGGAGCGAGTGTTCACT
>CM067483.1:1266714-1283375 GCA_034552555.1 Semaprochilodus insignis | reverse complement strand
ATCCTGCAGTACTTCCTGCCAGTAAAACCACCAAGACCTGCTGTAACGTGCCCGTTTAAACATGTCCTGACACCGAGAGCTCAACTAACCCAATGCAAGAATGAACTAAGACTATAATACGATAGGAATGAATAATATTTTAGGATGCATAATATTTAATGTTCTACTACATACATTGTAAAACGTGATGATCATTATAAAAGATTATAGGATTATATATAAATAGACATATTCTCTTTATCTGGTCTCAGTTCTGTCTCGTTCTCAGTCAGTCCTACTAAGAATCTTGACTCGGACTTGACGTGTCCCGGTCTTGGATTCGACTCTAGTGGTCTTGACTAATAAACTATCCTGATCTGAGGTTCTCTCAGCATCAGGTTTATGTTATCCAGTACCTTTAATGTTTTTGAAATACATTTTAATTCTGTTTAAATCAGTAGAAGTTAACGTTTCAGCCAGGAATCTCCTCCAGGACTGGAATTGTAGTTGCTGTTCATGCTTTTAAAGTGTAATGGCCTTAAAGCTCAGAGTAATGAACCTTCAGAACCTCACTTCCCCTTCACTACAGTCCTCAGATCACGTGTCTGAGGGCACATTCACGGAACAGAAAGTGAATCTACAGGAAAGGCTGAGAGAGTTCATTCTGATGAGCTCCGGTTTGGGAGCTTTTGTCCTCCTGTGGGTCTGCTGTTATCCGTGTCTGTGCACGTGCTTGCGGACTGGCGTAGCGAAGGTAAGCGCATGTGAGGAGAAACTGAGCTCATAAATAATGAAATATGGGTGATCGTTGAGAGGGAGAGTGGCGACAGGAGAAGAACAAACGACAAGAAAGCGAATCGATGCAGAATGTGACGTGACAAGGCAAAGAAAAAGGTGTTGCTTGGTGGTCTCAGTAGGGGCATCACCAACAAACACAAGTTCACTGATTGGGATCATGCAGCTAATGTCTAAACATAAAGAGGCTAATCAACTGGTATAAACAAATAAATCAATAAACACGTCAGACAGAACGGTGCTTAGATATGAACGCTCTTCAAGACTTTATGGTTTAGTATGGAACTTAATTTGGTATGAGCTGGTATCTGTGTGGACGGATCCTGCAATTCTCTATTGTACCACAGGGTGTCCCTCTCTCCCCCCCACACGTTTTAAAGCTGTACGTTTTAAGGCTCAGGTGGTCTTGACTAATAAACTATGCTGAGCTCAGGTAACCTCAACATCAGGTTAATGTAACTTCTGCTGCATTTAATAGTAATTTTGGTACCACTTTAGAATAAGGCTACCTTCATAAATAGTTTATGAATGGTTATTAATTAGGACATAAACACCTTAAAATCATTAATTAGCAGTTACAACACATTAATAAGACGGGCAGCAGTGACCTGTTGTTAGTCTAACAGCGAACACACATACTTGTATACTGTTAAAGCTCAGATTTTGATGTTTACTGATCCTACGTCATCATTTCCATCAGTCCACATAAACCCTGTCAGCTTCAATACATATTCATATACATCTTATGGAGGAGCTCATCTGTGCCCTTTTTATTAATGTGTTATAACTTCTTAATAATACTTTGTAAAGTGTTTGTGACATAACTAGTAATCAATAATAACCTATTTTTAAACAATTTATAAATCCTTTATAAAGGTAGCCTTATTCTACAGTGGTACCAAAAGTACTATTAAATCCAGCAGAAGTTACATTTTAGCCAGAACTCTCCTCCAGCACTATTATAGTTATAGCGCATGGGTGAGCACTAATCTAAGCGTATGCTGAAATATATTGCATTGCACTTATGCTGACCTAGATTTACCTTCTCCCTAGGTATTAGCACTGGCTCTTGTTTGGGCAGCTTCGGGGCTGACGGGGAGTTTAGACTGTCTGTACTGGCTAGGATACATACTCTGACTGAACACTAAGCGCTTTTGTAAGTTGCTCTGGATAAGAGTGTCTGCTAAATGCTGTAAGTGTAAAACAATGTGCACTGAGTTTAAAGCTCTGAGCAATTAACTGTTTCCCCTGTATTTTAACCAAGGTGCATTTTTATCAGTAGCTCAGTATAAAACTCCAGGTGGGATATTTTAATAACCTCCTTAACCAAAAATACTACCAGCATTAAAGCTCTGAGGCTGACGTTCAGCTTCTTATTCACCAGATTCTATTCAAAATTTCATATTCCACCTTAAAGGATGAAGCAGTTATTATAACGCCTTAGGCTCCAGAATGTAAAGGCAGCACCATTTAAGGTGGAATGGGAAAACTGGAACAAGAATCTGTAATGGTAGCTGCCGGTGGAATACAGTTCAGAGTTCCTGAACACCACGCGGGGGCGCTGCCGGGCAGCTACCGGTTGGAAATTGGGGAGGACCCAAATGCAAAGCAGTCAAAACGTGGGGTAAAAAAAAAGAAGCAGGGGATATATGTCACTCAACACACCTCACCAGATGTGAGGTTCGAACTCAGGCCGTCGTATTGAAAGGCAGACAGCCTACCGCTCCGCCACCAGAGTGTTACAGTGTTTTTTTTAAACAGATGGAATGGAAACTAATTCAGGTAGAAAAAAAAAAGTACTGCACAAACCCACCCGAATTCGGGAAAGGTTTGAGCGGGAAAGGGGAAACAAAGGATGCCGGGGAGACTGGCTACCTCCTAAACCAACCGAGGTTTAAACTTGGTGATCTCCCAACAAAAACTACCACAAGTCAGGGAAGAAGAAAACTGGTAAAATAAATAAACAAAACGAAGGAGGGGACCACAGTTCTCCCCTTTTACTCAAAGTACTCTCCCCTATACAGTATGGGAGAGCCAGAGGAACAAAGAGAGGGATGGGTAAGAAAACCCTCAATCCCTCTGAGGAGTCTGTAGGGATGAGGGGGAGGGCGAGACCTCACAACCCTCAGCAAGAAAGGGAAAAAAAAATTTTTTGTTTTTAATGAAAGGGGAGAGCCAACACTCTCAGCCTTCCAAAGAAAAGAGAATGACAGAAATGACGGTAAGCTCAGACACTCATCCCTCTACCGTTACAAGCCAGGACCTTACACACACTTAGTGTAGCAGAGAACCAGCAACCCAGACTGCTTCCTGAGAGGTATATATAGCCCATTCACCAGGTGCAGGGTGTTAGGATTGATTGCTGGTTCGCTGCTGTCCCCTGGTGGCCGGGGTAAGGCTAGCACCCACGCCAGTCCTTACAGAATCTGGTGAATGTGTTTATCAGAATGTTTCCAGCATTAAAAGAATAATGAGGATGTTCTGATGGTGTCGATCAGCTGATGAGGGTTAGAGTAGGGATTATTAGAGTAGGGAGTCTGAACTGAATTAACATTAAACACACTATAATATGTTTGAACACTGAATTACTATACTGCACTAATGAAATGGTAGGTAGAAACGCTTGAAGTGTAGAATAAAGAGCTAGAACTCCGGTGCTGGAGAACCATTCTGTGCTGTGAGAAGTTTGAGGACCCGGGCCGTGAGCAATGCAGGATGGAACTTATTATTAGTACAGAAACACCTGACACCCACCATAGGTCTTAAGTTAAGCTGTTTTGGCATTGTTACATATCATCGCTGGGTAAACAGGTATCTCCAAAATGGCAACTTTACAGGAGAGGCCAAAAACCTCATTTAATTTGAATGGAAGTCAATGGAACCAGATGTCTTACCAAGCAGTTTTGGGCCATTTCTGTTGGTCCATTCTTCATGAAATTCCCACACAGTGTAAATAGCAGCTCATGTGACCAAATGAGGCATAAAAGTAAAAATAAAGAAAAATGGAGATACATGTTTTTCTTTGGACAGCGACGATTTGCCGGACGTATGATGCCAAGTGGGCTAAATTAAATGAAACACGTCACACTACCACTCTTTCCTGCTTGATCCAAACAGAACAGTTTGCAAGGTTCTCAATTTCCATGACTGAACTACAAGAGAGTCTGTCTGATAGATCATAATCAGGAACTCTCAAACTACTCAGTGGAAGTTGACCACCAACTGTCATGTCTGTTATGGAGCAACTGACCATATGTACACAGTTGAACCATAAACACGTCATTTAAATAAAATAAAGTTAAATGTGAGTTAGTTATCCAGACAGCTCCTGTTACCGATGTGGAAAAGACCTAAACTAAACTAAAGTCTGATAAACTGAAAGTTCTGAATACTGTCAGTGCACCGCCACTCCCCCGTTTCTGTTTCCCAAACAAGCGCTACTCCTCCTAATAAACGGCCCCATGTTCAGCTCTGCCTCCTCATTATTCACCACCATCACCGTAATATTGTGTCTGAGCAGTTTCCATCAGCATGAACACAGGAAGGGTAAGGAAGGGTGTCTGCAGTTTCCTTTCACCTGCAGTTTATCTTTAGCAGAGCATGCTAACGTTACAACAACAAACACCTTCACTCAGCCAATGTAACCCTGGGTTTCTCCTGTTCTTCAGGTAGCTACACCCATGGGGCCTGAAACAGGAACACTGTTAATCATGGCAGTCATAACGATCTGCTTAGCCGCTGTGGTGAACGTGCTGATGTTGAAGCAGAGGCGTCTTTCTGAAGAACAGGAAAATAAAGACCGTCACCTGAATCACAAAGAGCTTACTGTCGGTAACGGGTCCACCACTAAATTCAGTGATTCATTACAAGTTCTTTACAGTGGTGGTGATGGGAGCCAGGGTTCTCCATGTCTAGAACACACATATAGCCATTTTACTGAATGGAGTTTAAGGCTGAAATCTTCTCCAGACTATCATAAACAGCGTCTCAGACATCAGGCAGCGTATTCAGAACCACCTCATGTAGGAACTTTCTGTGAGGGAGCTTTCAGAGGGGGGCGTCTGCTTCCATTCACCACCACTGTGAACAGTTTGTCTCGAACATCAAACCACTCGAATGACTCTGTTTACAACTTAGCTGTTTAAATTCCGTAATTCCCATTAAATATTAATCTGGTCTCTGTTTTTCAGGCAGAGGTACTCTTTTCATTGTGGTAGCTGTGTTGATTGCCGTACTGTATACAGTCTCAGGTGAGAATGTAAAACATCTGGAACATTATTCAGTTTGAGGTCACTGAGCATATTCACAAAAACATTCCTATGGTTTGACGTGTTTCCTAATGCTGCCACTAGGGGTGCTGTATGGTGCCTCGACAAGTCAGGCCGCTATTTCTCCGGGGGACTTCATCACGCTCACATGGAAAGGAGGCGATGGTTTGGAGTGGCAGAGCAAAGGTCAAGTCAGCTACAGCTACACGGACACGACTGAGCCCTCCGCAGATGTCTCCATCCATGGAGATTTCCTCCAGACCATCTTTCACAAACTTTATCAATACCTGATCAAAGAGGAACCGAAGGCTACATACAGAGAGGTGGTGCTGAAGGTCCAGGGTAAGAAACTGAAGAGCTCAAGTAAAATGTAAGAAATGAAACTTTAGTAAAAGTGCAGCTTTGATATGGTAGACCATGATATTCTTGTAAACCCACCTTGAAAACTGGACAGGTCTTTCTGGGAACTGGAAAAGCCTTTTAAAGTGGTGTCATACATACAGTATCTTAAAGCCATTAAGTACTTTATTAGTCTAGTTGATCATCACTGCAATGAACATGACATACTTTATGGTGTTCCACAGGGCTCTGTACTAGGCCCACTTCTTTTTCTTCTTTCAGTCTTAAAAAAGCATGGAGTCAGTTATCACAGCTATGCTGATCATAAACAATTCTATATTTCTGTAACATGACAGAAGTACTTTAAATAAACCTTGTTTATTCACTATTATTAACAGTCATTTTTAAAGTTAAATGAATATATGACCTGTTCGAGTGTCTGACAGAATACGTTCCACATCCTGCTTCAAGATCATCGAGTGCTGTAATGAATGCTTCAGGATGAAGCACAAAATGACACATTGTTCTGTTATTACACACCAAAAATGTCAAACCCTTTACTAATCAATATTCAACAGTCATCATCAGTTAGCGGCTTTAAACAGCATTTTTATTTAGCTTAGCATTCTGTTAGTTTCCTGTTCCATTCTATTTCTGTTGTCATACAGATCTTATTATATTCATTCTGTTCTTTTATGTTCATTTATTTTATTTCCTTTATAACTATTAATAATTATTAACATGCATTATTTAATATTCTTAATATTATTTAACAGCATTAGCATGTTAAATAAGCATTTATTGTGTTGTTATCTATCTGTTTACTGATTTACATACATGATTTTGATATTTCATTTTATTGTGAAGAATTTTAAGCTGTATTTTTGTGCATGAACAGTGCTATATGAACAAAAGTATTATTATTATTATTATTAGTATTATTATTATACTCTATTAAAATAATAACCATGTGTAATCAGCACGGGGTGGGGGCAGATTTATGAAAAGAGGCACTAAATCAGATAAATTCTCTAAAACAGGTGAGATAATCATGAGACTGTGGAACCCTGACACTGCTACCAGTGTAATCACTCTCTCTTTCACTCTTTCTCAGATCCTTCAGTCATGAAGGCAAGAACCATGGCCTGGTCAGGCTCATCTGTGGTTGCACAATGGAGGAGATGGGCTCAAGACGTGATGAGGTTGGGAAAGGAACCTCGTGATGTGCACCTTCAGTTTACAGGCAGAGCATCACTGACTCAACACAGAATGCTGGCAGATAATATCTCTCTTGTGCTAAAGAAAACTCACCATGTAGACCAGGGCCTTTACCTGTGCTTCTTCATGAAGGACAAAGACATCAGTCTGGCAACCGAAATTAATATCACTGGAAAAGGTGAGTATGTGCAGCTGTGCTGAGTTCATACGTAACAAAAGACGTTGCACTCAGAGCCCTAAAAAGACTGACACTACTAACACTCAGAGCCCTAAAGACTGACACTACTAACACTCAGAGCCCTAAAGACTGACACTACTAACACTCAGAGCCCTAAAGACTGACACTACTAACACTCAGAGCCCTAAAGACTGACACTACTAACACTCAGAGCCCTAAAGACTGACACTACTAACACTCAGAGCCCTAAAGACTGACACTACTAACACTCAGAGCCCTAAAGACTGACACTACTAACACTCAGAGCCCTAAAGACTGACACTACTAACACTCAGAGCCCTAAAGACTGACACTACTAACACTCAGAGCCCTAAAGACTGACACTACTAACACTCAGAGCCCTAAAGACTGACACTACTAACACTCAGAGCCCTAAAGACTGACACTACTAACACTCAGAGCCCTAAAGACTGACACTACTAACACTCAGAGCCCTAAAGACTGACACTACTAACACTCAGAGCCCTAAAGACTGACACTACTAACACTCAGAGCCCTAAAGACTGACACTACTAACACTCAGAGCCCTAAAGACTGACACTACTAACACTCAGAGCCCTAAAGACTGACACTACTAACACTCAGAGCCCTAAAGACTGACACTACTAACACTCAGAGCCCTAAAGACTGACACTACTAACACTCAGAGCCCTAAGGACTGACACTTCTAACACTCAGAGCCCTAAAGACTGACACTACTAACACTCAGAGCCCTAAAGACTGACACTAGTAACACTCAGAGCCCTAAAGACTGACACTTCTAACACTCAGAGCCTAAAGACTGACATTACCAAGAGTAAGAGCCCTAAAGACTGACACTACTAGGACTAAAGACTGACACTACCAAGAGTAAGAGTCCTAAAGACTGAACACTACCAAGAGTAAGAGTCCTAAAGACTGACACTATCAAGAGTAAGAGTCCTAAAGACTGACACTATCAAGAGTAAGAGTCCTAAAGACTGACGCTACCAAGAGTAAGAGCTCTAAAGACCGACACTACCAAGAGTAAGAGCTCTAAAGACTGACGCTACCAAGAGTAAGAGCTCTAAAGACGGACACTACCAAGAGTAAGAGTCCTAAAGACTGACGCTACCAAGAGTAAGAGCTCTAAAGACTGACACTACCAAGAGTAAGAGCTCTAAAGACGGACACTACCAAGAGCTCTATTTATGTTTTACCTATTTATTATTTCTCTCTCTCTCTCTCTCTCTTCAGTTCCTCATTGTCCCAGTACGGTGTTTGTTAAAGTGGGTGAAGAAGTGGATCTGTTATGTTTTGGCCATGTGGACTGGTTTGGTACTGAAGCTGAGTTTGTGCAGTGGAAGATGGAGGATCAGGTGGTTCTGCAGTGGGAAAAAGGTTCTCAGAGTGTGGGTTCTCAGTTCACAGGCAGAGTGTCACTGTCCAAAGAGAGAATCTTACAAAATAACATCTGTCTAATGCTGAAGAACATCAGCCACACAGACCAGGGCGTATACGAGTGCTTATTTGTGAAGGACCAAACCATCAGACAGGGTACACAGATTAACCTGACTGTGACAGGTAAACATTCTTAAGAACATCTCAAGATGAATAAAACACCTCAGTACCGTAATGATTAAATATGATTAAATTACTATTAATAAACTGCTTCACTCTTATTAAATTAATTCTGCTTGTCTGTTAGACCACATGACCTGGTTGGAGACGGAGTTTGGTTCCTCTGTGCTCCTCCCCCTCCACTCTGTATCTCCAGTGATTGTGAGGTTCCAGCCTGATGAAGGGAAGCATCCTGTACAGGTGTGTGAGGTGGAGAATGGCCAGGTGAAGTGTGGAGCAGCTTATTCACACCGTACAGGTCTATATAACCAATCCCTGGAGCTGAAGAACCTCTGCATGGAGGACTCTGGAACGTTCTCAGTGACGGAGAGAGAAACACAGCGCACAGTCAGTGTGATCTTCATACATGTGTTCCCTTCACCTGCAGGTACACCCTTCTACCTGTAGCCTTTTACACACCAGTAGAACATCTTCATTCAGCAGATCTAACTCTCTGACTCCTCTGCTCTCCAGATACTGAAGCATCCAGGAAAGCAGCAGCAGTGCTGATAATAGTAATTACACTGATTCTGCTGACTCTTGTGGCCATTGTGGTGACCGTGCTGAGGCGGAGGTGGAGACGACCCCTTGAGGAACAGGAAGATCAAGTTCATCACCTGAACAGAGATGTGCAAGAACCTTGTGTAACCAAGAGTTAATTCCGAATGACACTTTGTGATTTACGAAATGGATAAATGGCCTGTTTTTATTTGACGTTGTGTAAAACTGTGCTGCCGGTTGGCTAGACCAAAACTGTGCACGAGTTTGGTTGCTCTTACTACCTCAGTTCTGCCCAATCATCTGCCCTTGATGGTCTACTGTGCTTAAGGTCACAGTACTTAAGGTCACATCTACTTAAGAAGTTACTGACCGGCCAACAAGCATATAGCATTAGCACAATAATAATAATAATAATAATAATAATAATAATGTTTATTTATAGAGCGTATTTCATACTGTTTGCAGCTCAAAGTGCTTTACGGACAGTTGACGTCAGTAATGGGGGAGGAATACTACCACTATTAATATATATACACATACATACACAGGAACAAACCTACATACATATACACAGATACACATACATATATGTAAATACCATGTTAATGTAGTTTTAACTGAACACTGAGTTAAAGAAATTCTTTTTTAAGTGTGGATTAAATGTGAGCTCTGAGCCCGACTGTCTAATAGAAGCTGGAATTGAGTTCCACAGTAACTGAAAGAGGTCTCTCCTTGTTTCCTGTATTTTGCTGAAGGTATTTGCAGAAAAACAGTGTCATTTTGTCCGATACTCTGCTTAACCATTGGTGGGCCAACCAGAAAGCACTGAGCGGGTCTGTCACTGTCTGAATAAACAGAGCTGATCACAAATAGTGATTCTCACCGGCTGTTTCAGAAAGCAATAAACACTATATTTATGTGTCTGAAACTTCACTGACTTGTTTGTTTGTTTGTTTGTTTGTTACACTGAGAGAGGCTGAAATCCTCGACAGCACCGGCAGCTCTACAGGCTCCATTCTGAAGCTTGAATACAAATACAATGCTGCCCTCTAGTGGTAGAACTGAGAGGCAGTATTTCACACCCTGTATTCCAGAATGAGGATTCACTGTAGTACGGTTCATTAACTGCCGTATTAGAGCTGTAATTAAAACGTGTGTATGTTTACTGGATAGTTACAAACAGATAAACAACAGCATAACTCCAGGACAAGTTCAGTATAACACATTAATATTTCATATCTCTAATACACTAATATGTTGAATGGGTTAATGTCTAAAGGGTTCAGTTCTGTTATTGTGTCTTAGTTTTCTGGGCAGGCAGAGCTCAGGATATCCACCATCAGCACAAAACTAATGATCCTATATCCTATATATCTATTGGTCTAACACTGGAGTCTCTCTATATATAGTCTAATATATATATATATATATATATATATATATATATTCCAGTTAGATAGTTATATAACTACAACTATAACTATATAACTATATATATATTTATTTATATATAATGTTGGAGTGTAGACTCCAACCTGTCTATTGCAGTGTAGACCAATAGACAGACCAACAGACAGGCAGACAGCCATACCCCTCCTCTAACTCCACCCCCTATCTACTCCCCTCCCCCTAAACCCCCTTCCAGTGAAAGTTTCCCCCTCAGTATAAGAACATAGTGCAGAGTGAACACAGAGTGAAGAGAGTGTACAGCGTGAGTGGACAGAGTGGACAGCGTGAGTGGCCAGAGTGGACAGCGTGAGTGGACAGAGTGAGCAGTCAGTATGCTGTTTGTGAAGTTTGTGTGTGCCGTGGTGACCCGTGCTCTGTTCCTGCTGCTCTCTCTGATCGCTGTGTGGAGGGTGACCTGGGTGAAGAATGACCAATGGTACTGGCTGCTGACCATCCTCTACGTTCCCCTCCTGCTGGAGACCATCATCACGCTGCAGAGGAGGAAAGGACACGAGTACAAATGGTAAGACCTCAACCTCTTCACTCTGCTGACACACTGACCACACAAAGACGGTGTTAGTGATGATTTAGACATCCAGGAGCTGCTGGAGGGTCAGTCCTCTCATCTGCTCCTCTAACTGAACAGTGACTCAGGGCAACTCAGAACACACTGCAGTTACTGAACACGGAATAAAACAGGCTTTAAAGGGTTAAAGCACTGACTGAACTTGATAGACTGAAGGAATTCACCATGCACTTTAAGACGTGTGACGTACTGAAGAGTTTAAAGGAGTTCTGATGAATGAAGAAATCAATCTGAACATTAATCTGGTAACACACATCGTCCACAGATCATCTCTTACAGGGACTGTTACATGTGCCGTGTTCATCATTGAGACTCGTTCATTACCATTTGTTATCGTGTTATTACTATATTATAAGGCGAGCCCAATGAGAAACAAGAGGAGCTGATAATGATCTTTACTGAACACCGAAAACCTTCACCTTCTAACTCTGCACTCTCAAAGATCTTCAAGGGTTCTTGAGTGAAGACTCCAGGCCTCATTCAGCAAACATTCCTTCATATGCAGGTTTCAGGAAGGTTCTGATCATCAGCCAATGTTCTTTTACCTGGGATTTGTTCTACGCACACTCAGGAGCACAGCTGGAGGTAGAACAGTTCTACAGTTCTGTGGTTTAAATAAACATTGTGAATCTGATGTCCACTTTTTCTTAGAACCTTCTCAGCAACACATTTAAGAGCAAACAAGATACTGCTGAATGAGGCCCAATGGTTCTATATACAACTATAAAAACTCAAAGAACGACACGCATGCTTAAATGGTTCTGTGCACGGTGAAATGGTTCTTTAGGCAGATGGAGAATGTGTGGTGTACGGTTCTATTTAGCACCAAAAAGGGTTCCGCTGTTGTTACAAGCAGATAAACTTTTTGGTGGTTTATAGAACCAGTTCACCCTGCAGAGAACCATTTAAGCATGCACATTGTTCTTGGAGTGTTTATGGTTCTATACAGAACCATCGTCTTTACTAAAGAACCCCTGAAACCTGTTTGGGTTTAATGTTGTTAAGCAGCATGTTTAACAACATTGAAAACCATTGAACCTGAACACGCTGCTTAAACACCAAACATTAAACCTGAACACACTGCCTAAACACCAAACATTAACCTCAAAACACACTGCTTAAACACCAAACATTAAGCCTGAACACATTGCTTAAGCACCAAACATTAACCTCAAAACACACTGCTTAAACACCAAACATTAAGCCTGAACACATTGCTTAGGCACCAAACATTAACCTGAAAACACGCTGCTTAAACATCAAACATTAAACCTGAACACACTGCTTAAACAACAAACATTAAACCTGAACACACTGCTTAAACAACAAACATTAACCTGAAAACATGCTGCTTAAACATCAAAGATTAAACCTGAACACACTGCCTAAACACCAAACATTAACCTGAAAACATGCTGCTTAAACATCAAACATTAAACCTGAACACACTGCTTAAACAACAAACATTAACCTGAAAACATGCTGCTTAAACACCCAACATTAAACCTGAACACACTGCCTAAACACCAAACATTAACCTGAAAACACGCTGCTTAAACATCAAACATTAAACCTGAACACACTGCTTAAACACCAAACATTAACCTGAAAACACGTTGCTTAAACATCAAACATTAAACCTGAACACGCTGCTTAAACACCAAACCTTAAACTTGAACAAAGAGTTTAAACATTGTAAAAACCTGAACATGCCACTTGAACACTGTTAAACAGGAGCATACTGCTTAATCACCATTAAACCTAAACACAATGCTTAAATACTTAAATACAATCCAACCTGAACACGCCACTTAAACAATGTTAAACCTGAACACACTGCTTAAACACTGTTTAACCTGAGCATGTTGCTTACACACCATAAAACTTGAACATGCCACTTAACACCATTAAACCTGAACTTGCAGCTTAAACACTGTTAAACCTGACCACACTCCTTGAGCACTGTTAAACCTGAGCATGCTACTTCAACTCAGTTACACCTGAACACAATGCTTAAACATGATTAAACCGGAATATGTTGCTTAAACGCCATTAAACCTGAACATACTGCTTAAAGACCATCAACCATGAACACACTGCTTACACACCATTAAACCTGAACACTGTGCTTAAATAGTGTTAAGCCTGAACACACTGCTTATTCAGACTGTGTATTCTGACAGTTTGTTTGGAGAGTTTATGACCATGGTAACTTTATTCAGATGTGAAGTGTGAGAGTATCAGGTATCAGCTCTGTCCTGTGGTCAGCTTAGACAGATTAACGCGGTTCTATGAGTTTCCAGGAAGTTCTATTACAGCTCTATTACAGCTGTTGTAGGCTGTTTAATTGTTAATATATCTGTGTATTTGTTTGTTTGCTTGTTATTCTTCAGTGTTTTTGTGTTGTGCTTGAATCACTTCCCATCACCGCTCCCCCTAACTCCCCTCTCGTCCCCTCTCCCTGCCCCCTTACTCCCCTGAATCCCCTCGCTCCCCTCCCCCACATCCTGCTGCTATTGTCGGGACTCTGACCGAGAGGTCATAAGTTTGAGCACTGCTGCTTAAATCCCACGTATGTGTTGATGTTCTGTGTGTAAATGAATTAAAAACACATCCCCCGACACAGAATACACTTTGCACATAGTTCACTGAACACAGCCTCGTATCCCTGAAACAAGAACTTTACAGGAGAGGTAAAGACACTCTGCTCCTAATGTAGGTCAGTGGGACCAGAGTTTTACACAATGTCATGTTTAGTCGTTTGTTTTAATCCACTGATCATGACATTTACACACGATATGAAGGACAACAGACACTTTCAGATAACATCCAAAAAACCTACTAAAGACAGACAGAAACTGTGTTCAGTGTTCAACTAACCTTGTGACGCTGGCCAACAATGTGCAGTGAAGTTTCAGTCCTCTTTCTCCATCAGCTCATAACTACTGGCTCACCAAACACCACTGACTGTGGTGTGTGTGTGTGTGTGTATGTGTATGTTTGTGTGTGTATATGAGTGTTTTGTATGTGCGTTTGGGTGTGTGTGTGTGTGTGTGTGTGTGTGTGCGTTTGTATGTGTGTGTATGTTTGTGTTTGTGTATATGATTGCGTTTGTATGTGTGTGTGTATGATTTTATGTGTGTGTATGTGTTTGTGCGTGTGTATGTTTGTGTGTGTATGTTTGTGTTTGTGCATGTGTGTGTGTATGAGTGTGTCTGTGTGTGTGTGTGGGTGTGTGATTGTGTTTGTATGTGTGTGTGTGTGTATGATTATGTATGTGTGTGTGTGTGTATATGATTGTGTTTATATGTGTGTATGACTGTGTTTGTATGTGTGTGTGTGTGTGTGTGGGTGTGTGTGTGTATGATTGTTTGTATGTGTGTGTGTGTGTGTATGTGTTTGTGTGGGTGTATGTTTGTGTGTGTATGTTTGTGTTTGTGCATGTGTGTGTATGAGTGTGTTTGTGTGTGTGTGTGTGTGTGTGTGTGATTGTGTATGTATGTATGTATGTATGTGTGTGTGTGTGTGTGTGTGTGTGTGTATGATTGTGTTTATATGTGTGTATGATTGTGTTTGTATGTGTGTGTGTGGGGGGGTGTGTGTGTATATGATTGTGTTTATATTTGTGTATGATTGTGTTTGTATGTGTGTGTGTGGGTGTGTGGGTGTGTGTGTATGTTTGTGTTTGTGTGTGTGGGTGTGTGTATGATTCTGTTTGTACGTGTGTGTGGGGGTGTGAGTGTGTGTGTATGTGTGTGTATGTTTGTGTGTGTGTGTGTGTGTGTGTGTATGATTGTGTTTGTGTGTCTGTGTATGTGTGTGTGTGTGTGTGTGTGTGTGTGTGTGTGTGTGTGTGCATGATTGTGTTTGTATGTGTGTGTATGATTGTGTGTCTGTGTATGTGTGTGTGTGTGTGTGTATGACTGTTTTTGTATGTGTTTGTGTGTATGTTTGTGTGTGTGTGTGTGTGTGTGTGTATGACTGTGTTTGTATGTGTTTGTGTGTATGTTTGTGTGTGTGTGTGTGCATGTGTGTTTGTATGTGTGTATGTATGTAAGTATGTGTGTGTATATGAGTGTGTTTGTATGCGTATGATCGTGTGTGTGTGTATGCGTGTATCCCTGCAAACACACAACACTGTCACCACGTTGTCTACTTTCTTAGTGTTTTGTTACATTGTCCAAAGGTGGTGTGGCTTACATTGCCTAGACAACGCTGCCAACGCTGTCATGCGGTATTATGACCACCTGCTGGCAACTTGGCTAAATTCCATGGAGCTCCAGGCAGAAATAATGGATTAAGATTCTAGAAGGTAGACACAATGTTGTGAGCACGATGAGAACTGAAGCCCAGCTGTGCTGTGTACTGTGAGTTAAAGCTGCAGTGAGTACAGCCTTTAGTTAAGACTGACTCAAGTGTCATTACTGAGGGAGGAGACTATTAACAAGCGGAGTGTGTGCTGCTGCCGGACTCCCTGTAAAGCCTGGAATCATCATTAAAGGAGCCATATGTGGTCTATTTACTGTGGTAAATCATAAAATCATCATGTGTCAGGAGATTAAGGAAACACGCTAAGTTAAAATATCGGCTTCTCCAGCAACAACACCACTACAGCCAGCATGTCCTCCTCTGAAATTCTCACTCTGTTCTATATGTGCTTTGGCCTGTGATCCCGCCCACAGCCCATTTCCCAGTATCATTTCGGCATCCCGGGTTGACAGATATGAAGCATACTGGCAGACAATCACAGCCAGTGATCAGAACTAGTGCTGGCTAACGGTATCATGCTAAATAGCAGTGGGCGTTTATATGGTGACCTTCTCAGCTTTGCCTAACATACATAGCAGGCCATGAATCTAACACTAACAGGGTTCTAAACATCTGCATGAGCTGGTTAACAATTACAAACAATTAAAAATTGCCGATGTAAACATTAGCTAATCCGCTAACAGTGTAGGACTCATTGTCACTTGCCACTGTCAACGTTTAATGTTGCACTCATCATGTGCTCGTTCAACTTGGCAACCCATGTAAGCTTCATGTGTTACTGCACTCACCACACATCTCTGTGTGTTTGTTCAGGTTTTCTCCGGTGATCCTCTTTTTCCTGATCAGCATTATTCCCTCCATCTGGATTCTGGAGCTCCATCATCAGGAGAACAAATCCAGCGACCCTCAGGTTACTACAACACCCGCATCACACCTCACTCTTCATGGTCTACACCAAAAAACAGCTGTTCTGCTGCTCAATATACTCTCCTCATTTCTGCTGCTGCGTTTGATTTGACCTGTAGAGAACTAAAGATCCAATACAGAACATGCAAACTAGATTGACACCTGAACATGGATGTTCACCACTCTTACAGTGGCCTTTTGTTGATGATGTAGAGGTGTGTCGATGTGGAAGCGTGTCGATGATGTAGGAGTGTGTTGATCATGTGGGAGTGTGTTGATCATGTGGGAGCATGGTGATGTGGCAGTGTGTTGATGATGTAGGAGCGTGTTGATGATTTAGAGGTGTGTTGATGATGTAGGAGCGTGGTGATGATATAGGAGTGTTTTGTTGATGTGGCAGTGTGTTGATTTAGGAGCGTGGTGATGATATAGGGGTGTGGTGATGATATAGGGGTGTGGTGATGATATAGGGGTGTGCTGATGATATAGGAGTGTGTTGATGATGTAGGGGAACGGTGATGATATAGGGGTGTGT
>CM067483.1:1206940-1261921 GCA_034552555.1 Semaprochilodus insignis | reverse complement strand
ATGATGTAGGAGCGTGGTGATGATGTAGGGGTGTATTGATGATGTAGGGGTGTGTTTATGATCTGGAAGCGTGTTGATGAACTGATCAACTGAAGTGAGCATGTTCGAATTTGGGAATAGGCGTCTCCACTCCGCCTCGCTTTTACAGATTCCCCGGGTGCATCTTTTGAACATCTGGAGTTTTAAATTAGAAATAAATTCACAGGAAATGTTGGCTCGCTCTAAAAACACCAAGGTAATGATGTATAGCGGAACAGTTTCTAAACGGTGATTGGAGGAAAAATGAAGCAAACATTCAGGAAAGACATGAAGCAAGGGGTGAAACTAGTTCAGCCAAAAATTTAGATCATATATAAAGTAAATGGGTCTTGCCTGTTGTCGATGGGGTGAAAAAGGCTACAGTTCCTGTCCAAGTCTTGCATCATTCTGGGGCAGCAGCAGCAGCGGACTGTGCAGAGAGAGCTGAACAAACCCATCATAAAACTGTTTTCTTACAGCCTTGGAACAGAGCAATCAGAACAACAGCCACAAGTGTGCACAATCATGTGGGGAAAGGTAATCACTAGTCTGCTGACCACTGAGTGTCCTGCAGGTCTGAACAGGAATGTATAAAGTACATGTATAAAGGAAGAACCACTTTGTTTTTCTTTTGGAAAACATTCTTCAGTGTTCCTGTTTACCCAGGTTATCTAAACACACCATTATCTCTCTCCAGCCCCCTTAAACTGTGTAGCAAGCCCACCATGCAGTTTACACATCTTCTAATTCAATTAGCTTACTCACATCAAGCTGATCTACAAACAAGCTTCCTGAGCCATTCTATTGCAGCACAGTGTTAGATAGTTATCTCTAATGGCTTTTTGTGGTCCAGCCAATAAATCCAGAGATCTTCAAAACTGGCTTCAGTGTTCTACTGCTGTAGCCTTATTAATACTGATATCTTCACGTCCCTCTTGCCAAAGGAACTGTGTTGACCTGCCCTGGTGGCAGAAAGACTGTACCAAGTTAAACATATATGCTAACGTTAGCTTCCAGGTTTGTGTGGCCTTTCAGCAGCAGAATGGTCATGTGGTCTGAAGGCCAATGTAGTTTTTCCCGAACGCTTCCCTTCTGCAGCTTCATGCGTCATCACTATAATGACCAGCTACACTGAAGGGGAAACTATACCTGCTACCAAAAGCGAGCGGAGTCTAATAGTATCATCACTCTTTTTTGCGAACATGTGAACACGTTTTCACATGATCTCAGATTTTTAAAATGCAAAGTGTCATCATCAATCATGTTTCCTCTGCTCTGTGTTTCAGTGTAGGAAGCTGGACTCGTGGAACAATGTCCGGACCATGGTGGACTTCAACAGCACACAGGGCAACGACACACTACAGGTACACCTGAGCACACTCACATTAAAGCGCTAGTTCAGCAAAACAGAAAGACTTTCCCAGTTTCCTCCCATTCACCCAAAATACAGTGAATCAGCCGAGACATGTTCAATGTCTGAAGTGTGCTTTAGAACTAGAGCTGTGTAGCTAATGTAGCTATCAAGATTATTCCTCACTCACATGGTGCTAATTAACCTTAATCAATCTTGCTATTTAAAGCAACATTACCTTAAAATATCAGCTACGGAATCATTTTGAAGTTACTCTGAATTATAATAGGGAGAACGGCGCCTCTGTCATTTCCACTCCGGGCTTGGAATGGCTGCTACAGTGCTATATATCTTTAGTGTGTAACGTTTTATGGCACCACGTCACACACCAGCAGCTATGGATCTTCAGCAGCTGTAAGAAGAAACTAGCTCAGTTTATCCCAGCATGGACATTGTGGCAGAGGCTGGGAAGAGATGGAAGAAGATGCTGTCGTGGGTAGAGATAAAGAGGGAGTGACCCAGCAGGAGACCGGACAGAGTAAACCTGGGAGTGGTTTTTACTGGTTGGCGAGAGCTAAAAGAGATACAAGGATGTGAGACAGTCTCACGGCTAACACGAAAAAACACCCACAGTTGGGTATTCATCCCTGATAACATTGCTTATGGAAGATCATAACAAAGAGAGATCTGCATTTACGACAGTGGCGTAAAAGTGAATTACACTCTGCAGCTGTACGGGGAGCCCAAGAGCAAAACCTACCAATTCACCTCACATAATACTGCTTAAACTGCCTAAACTGCTATTTGCCAGCTTAACATTTGAAATTCCCATTTCTTGTTTAAGGTGGAATGGAAAATTCATGTGAAGGCATGTGAAGATTACAGTTTACGAGCTATTAGCTGCTATTATTTATGAGCCTAGTAGCTTCAGTGCTAAACTAAAGGAACAAACTTCAGACATCAGGCAGATCTCGATTGGACGACTGCGTTCAGTTTAAGAGGAGGCTGTTTTCTGGCTGAACTATTGCTTCAAACATATTGTTTTGTTTAAAGTGAGCTCAGCGTTGTTCTCAGAGCAGATGTGGGTTTTTTTCCTGTGGTTTTGGACTGAAAAGCTTCTGTGTGCTATAACACTCGGAGGAGAAGTTTTTCTCAGGAGATTCTAAGAGCTCTCCTGATGTTTTCATTGACTCACTGCCCTGAGTTGTCTCGCTGCTGTGGCGGGGGTCGGGGGGTTGTTGGGTAGACTGACACAGCACTACAAGATATATACAAAACAGGACTATTTTTTCAGGAAGTCAGGATCCTAAGAGACCTTCTACTCAGCCCTCGCCCACTGTAATGTTATTATGTTGTAGGAAAGAATGTGATCATGAATAATAGTTATGTACGCTAGTTATGTACTAGCGTATGTACTTGTGTTGTGTTGCACTTATATTGCACTTATAATGACCTTTTCTTTTCTATAGGTGTGAGCACTGGGCTGGGGTTGCCAGGTAGTGCTCTTTTTGCTCTATATGTGTGTATTGATCTATCTAGGTATCAGCACTGGCCCCCTGTTCGGGCAGTGTCTGAGCTCAGGGTGAGTTTTAGGCTCTATTATCCAACGGAACACTAAGCACGGTTGTAAGTCGCTCTGGATAAGAGCGTCTGCTAAATGCCGTAAATGTAAATGTAAATGTAATAGTTCATTCATTTTTACCTGGAAGTAGATCTTAAAACTACATAGCTATTCAGAACAACATATCTTGTGGCTGGCGGTCCCAAATGTCTGCATTTAGTGCTTATAGCAACAAACAGCTCTGTTATTGACCCAAAGACACAGGTTTGTCTCTAAACGCGTGTACTAATAGACTAATAGGAGTCTATGGGAAGAACAACACCCAGAGGAGTGCGGGTCGGTACGGCTTTGGATTAGAGTTTGGGGATCTGGTTCAAGGCCAGAAAAATTAGTGCCGTTTCAGCACCATTAACTCTCTGATCTGCAACCGCAAGGGGGGTGACGCTGCCATTACCATGTAAAGTTGCTGACCCTGCCGTTTTCTTCATTCCTAGTTTTGGCTTCAGGGAATCACATGTGATCAAAAGAATCCCGGACTAAGGGCCGCCCACATCCAGCGTGCCCATTCTTTACGGGTTCAGTAGAGCCTGGGACTTTGTCGGTAGAGAAAAGGTATATGTCATGTGCTATTTCATCTGCATCTTTACGTGGCCGACACAGTTGAAGGCTTTGCTGTAGCCAGTAAAACACATGTTGCCCTTTTTGGCTTTTTCAATAAACTAGCATACATCAACATTATCTGCTCTTCATTTCCCGAATCCTGTTTGCACATCTGGCAGCTGTCTATTGTAAGACTTTAGTCTGCGTGGGTGATCTTCAGCGAAATCTTGCTGGCGGTTAGGAGAAATGTTGAGGAGTAACAGTTGGGTACACTCTTTCTGTTCTCCTTTCTTTAGTACCAAGATATAAACTGATTTCTGTGGCTTTCTCTTGGGCAATGATCTCTGTCTGACCTCTAGCACTGAAAGTTCTTCTCTGGGTCTGTCCATCCGTTTTGTTGTCGTAAGGCTGGGATGTAGTTTTGAGGTTGTGTATCTTCCGGAACACAGTCCTTGCTTTTCCACATTTGGTTTCCACCGATGGTAACATTACAGATGTTGGTGTAGTATCGGAGCACTTTACCACTACATCGTACCAATCTGACTGTGAGTGACCAGTGGGGGAGCATGTGCCCACTTCTGGAGGGAATGGCAGCGACTGCACCCCACCCCCTGCCACAGTGTATAGAATGCAGGTCACTATCAGCACAAAGCTAAAATGGTAACTTTACAGGAGACGTAAAAAAACAAATCTTGTAACTAGCGTGTCTGTATGTGTGTCTTCCAGGCGATACAGCGCCAGCTATTCTCCATCTGTCCGAACGACTGGATCCTTGCTCTTCATCAGATCCTGCTCATCCTCCTAATCATCGGGAAGTGGCTTCTCCCTCTAGGGGGTGGAGTGACCCGTGATGAGCTGTCGCAGCTGCTGCTGATCTTCGTTGGCACCGCTGCAGACATCCTGGAATTCACCAGCGAGACACTGTCTGATGTGAAGTGAGTATTTCCTCAATCACTGAAGAGCCGCTTCCTCTTAGAGTGCAGCTGTGTTCCAAATCAGCTCTTACAATGCACTGCTCCGCTAACAGTGCACTACCAGGCTGTAGCTACCACACTGACACCGTACTACCCGGCTTATAGTGGACTACCCCGCTTACAGTTCGCTACCCTGCTTACAGTGCACTACATGGCTTACAGTACAGCGTTACAGTGCAGCTACACCACTTACAGTGCTACCCGGCTTACAGTGCACTATGCAATTTTACAATGCATTATGATAAACTCCAGAGTCAGTTCCTTTTGGCCAAACACTCACAAAAAACCTTCCTCTGCTGAATACAAGGTTGTGGCTAATTAGCCTTCTTCTCTGAGCCAGAGGTCAGGAGAGAACTTCAGTCCAGTTGAATGTGTAGATTTCACACTCTCACTAAACCTGATCAACACCTGCTGAGAGCAGGAAGCCACCAAACTGAGCTGCTTCCACATGCAAATCAGGCTCTAGTTCACTCGTTTACTCAGCCTTGTTGTGAAGTTCAAAGGTAAACAAGATTCACTAACATCTTCACGTAGAAGAAACAAGATCTGAGTGAACTAGACATGTTCACATTTACATTTAGATTAGGCCACTGGAACACAGAACCCTGGGGGCATAGGAACACAAAACCCTAGGAACAACAGAGTGTAGGAACATAGAACCCTGGGAACATGAGAGCCTGAGAACTACAGGAACATAGGCCTATGTGGACAGAGAGCTCTAAAAACAGAACCCTGGAAACTTAGATTACTGGAAACACAAGATTCTGAAAATATAGAACCCTGGGAACATAGAACACTACTAAAAACATAGGGCCCTGAAAACAAAACCCTGGGAGCACAGAACACTGGCAGCTGGCCCTGGCCCAATAGAACACTGGAAACATAAAACATTTTATGTGGATCATCAGCCTCGTTCTCCTCCTCCTCCTCCTGAGTGAACAGTGTGGAGGTTATGGAAGTGGGTGTAGATATAGCTCAGACTGATATCTAGTCCTCTTCCAGCAGACTGACCTGGGTGTTTGTGTGTGTGTTATAGGGGTAATGGTCAGCTGTTGGTGTATATAATCCTGGCGGTGTGGACGTGGAGCATGCTGCAGTTTCCTCTGCACCTGGCAGGTGAGAGTACACCTGTACTTTCTCAGTGCTTCTGCATCTACATTTATGCATTTAGCATTTATACAGAGCGACTTGCAGAAGACTTACGTACTCAGAGAACGTATCTAAGCTAGTACTGACTGTTAGACTGAGTTAAACTCAACAGAGGTGCAGTACAGTGCTTAGAACATTACCTATGCTAATCTACTTGCTACTCGCTTTCCATCTGGATATCAGCACGAAGTGAGTTAAAGTCGTTCCTCACTGTGGAACTCCCAGTTTACGAAGATCTGCTTCAACCAGCAAACACGGATGGAACGCTAGATTTCTCCATATAGTCCACCATTTTGGTTGCTGTTGCTGCGTTGTGGTTGTATGTAAATGTTGGGGGTGTAAATATTAATGAGTCTGTTCCGTAACAGTTTTTTTTTTTTAATCAGCCTGTTTTACCAGGTTTGCTTAAACTGAAAATATCCCACCCAACCTCAAACTCAGTAATCAGTTCAGTCTGTGGCCTACATTTCAGCTGCTGGATGGAGCTATATGATCTCAGAACATCTGTGTGAATGAGAGTGGCAGTACTTACACTGTATACAGTAATGGTATCATCAGCACTCTCAAATAACTCTTACATACAGATTCATCACCATTACAGTCACTTTAACCCTTACAGTGTTTCAGAAGCATATCTGTCCTGCAGATCCGATCTGGAGGTGATGAAACGAAGAGACTCAGCAGAAAGTATCTATCTGACTGCAGTGTCTGAGTGTGACTGATTCAGCGTTAGTTTGTTCAGTGGAACAGTGAGAAATGTCTGTGTTCACTTCCCCTAAACACTACACATGTGCAACTGGGTGCAGGGAGGAGGTTGTCAGTGGGGACATGAACAGATACTAACAATGACAGAACAGATTCTAACAATGACAAATTACAGGAACCAGAGATAGATAATGAGGTAAAGATATATAGATAGAGAGAGTGGTAGAGAGAGTGAGAGTGGTAGAAAGAGGTATAGAGAGAGTGAGAGAGTGGTAGAGAGAGGTGTAGAGATAGTGGTAGAGATAGGTGTAGAGATAGCGGTAGAGGTGTGTAGATAGAGAGAGAGGTGTAGAGATAGTGAGAGTGGTAGAGAGAGGTATAAAGATAGTGAGAGAGTGGTAGTGGTAAGGATAGGTGTAGAGATAGTGAGAGTGGTAGAGAGAGGTATAGAGAGAGTGAGAGAGTGGTAGAGGTAGGTGTAGAGATAGTGGTAGAGGGGTGTAGATAGAGAGAGAGGTGTAGAGATAGTGAGAGTGGTAGAGAGAGGTATAGAGAGAGTGAGAGAGTGGTAGATTTAGGTGTAGAGATAGTGGTAGAGGGGTGTAGATAGAGAGAGAGAGGTGTAGAGATAGTGAGAGTGGTAGAGAGAGGTATAGAGAGAGTGAGAGAGTGGTAGAGGTAGGTGTAGAGATAGTGGTAGAGGGGTGTAGATAGAGAGAGAGGTGTAGAGATAGTGAGAGTGGTAGAGAGAGGTATAGAGAGAGCGAGAGAGTGGTAGAGATAGGTGTAGAGAGAATGAGAGTGGTAGACAGAGGTATAGAGAGAGTGAGAGAGCGTTAGAGAGAGGTGTAGAGGGAGCTGTGAGTGATGGCCTGGTTTACTGTCTGTTCTCTGCGTTTGAAGGAAGCAATAATTGTGTTTGATGTTTGTCGGGCTGTATAAACCTGTTAATCCGTCAGAAAGGAGATCTGCTGTATTCTGTATAAACACTATAACCATCCAGCTGTAATGAGTGAGACTGAGCCGGTTGCAGTGAGACAGAGGAGCTCATTATAAACAGCTGTACTGGAACTGTTTCTGACCCCTAGAGAGAGTCACAGTCCCTCCACCCACATAAGAAATATTCTAATGAGAGTGTCCTTTAGGTTCTCGGAATGACTCAGTTAGCTCCCATAGCTACTTTGGCTTAGCTAGGCTTATTTTCACTGAGGAAATCAACTAAACATGTGATATGACCAGGAGCATCCAAACCTTTACACACCAGTGCTAAAAGGTAATCATGTGAGGAGGAAAGCACTCAAACACTAAGCTACAACCGCCGTGGTCTAGTCTCTGTGCACACAGAATGAAGACTTTAAACAGAGCTAAAATGCTGTATGTGTGGCTCACAGGAAGCAGCCGCTGTGTCTTCGCATAGCATGCCTGTACTATTTCTCTTTGTGTGAAGTTCATAGACTTTGTTGTAGACTACATTTAGCTAGTCATGCCACTGAGCGCCATCAGCGGCCCCCTTGTGGGCAAGAAAATGAACTATATCTGTTCGTTAACTCTTAAGCGTACTCGACTGTCATAATTAGAACAATCAGATTTTCTCGAAGCGTGACTCAGTTTAACCCATGTGTCTGACCCCTCAGTGGTGACCTCCAGGCCGGGTGAATCTTCTGCGGAACAAGAGGATGTGGAGAGAGGCTGTTGTACAAGGCTGCAGAGACACAGTACGGACATCTGGAACATCGTGGAGAGCCTTTTCATCCAGGATGGACCGTTCCTCGTTGTCCGCCTGATCGTAATTATCTACTTCAACATTTTTCACCAGATGCTGGTGTTCTTCGCTATCAAGAACTTTCTGGTGGTCATTTTGAACCTCTACAGACTGGTGGTCATCTGCCTGGACGTCAGACCTCCAGCCACTCCTTGATGGAGAGACATTTTAAGGACTCATTCCTGTTCACCACAAGAAAAGTGTAGTTGACCAGCTGGGAACATGTTTGGTGTCTGAGGTTTACTTTTCTCATTTTAGCACTGGAGTTATGAGGCGAATATAGCTAAGAAGTACTGGAAGCTTATACCCGACCCCTCAGCACGATGCTAACTGCATGTCTTAGACAGTGTGGGAATGTTCAGCATCGGTTAAACGACTGGATTATATGGTTTCTGACTCACTGTTATCTATAAACATGGACTAAAGCACAGATAAGCTGATAACAGGGTGTCAGTGTCATAACCCAGCTCTAACAGTGCTAACCGGTGGAATATAAGCTTCATGCTGTTACCCGTAGCTCCGGTGCTAAAGCTACAGACGAAAGAGGTTTTTCGCTTTTGTATCACTTGAATGAAACTAAATGTTGGGTTTGTCTGCTTTTTTTTTTAAAACTGGTAATGTATATAGACTCCCTGGAAACACCTCCATTGTAGCTCCACCTCACTGGTTGGTGTTCAGTTGGAGGCTATAGATTATCTGCTGATGTTGTGTTAGCCACCCCCTAGCCCTTCCTGAATGGTCAGTTTATAGCATTAATATCAGGTAAATAGCAGTCCTGTGGTCAGATACTGAACAATGTTGGAGATATACGGTGGGTGGGTCCATGTAAGCTAAAGGGGTCTGAGTATGCACAGTGCTCAGCTTAACACCAAATGAGATAAATATGAATATTACTTGATCTGTTTAAACAGTACACAGTACAGCTGCCTACACAGTAATATAATGGTAGGAATACATTGGTCGATTGTAATTGAAGATATTTCCAACAATGAAAAAATAAATTTGCCATTATTCCATTGCCATTATTGATGCTGGGAAAATTTGGAAAACCTGTAAATAATAAGTTTCTTTGGGGGACTATTTTACCTCACAGCACCCTGCAGCATGTATCCCTCCACCATGAATGGAGTTTAAGGCTGAAATCTTCTCCAAACTATCATAAGCAGCGTCTCAGACATCAGGCAGCGTATTCAGAACCACCTCATGTAGTAACTTTCGGTGAGGGAGCTTTTAGAGGGGGGGGCGTCTGGTTACCTTCACCACCACTGTGAACAGTTCTGACTTGCCAAGTTTATCTAGAACGGAGCGTTTCACACCAAACGGCTCTGAACGACTTTGTTTACATCTTAAACGTGTAATTAAGCAAAGAACTGTATGCATCGCAGTAACTGTGAAGGTGTGGAGGTTTAATAAGTATGTGCTTGGACCCCGAGATTGCCGCTGTGTATTTCTATTGTATTTTGGTACTATATTTTTATGTGTTATCATTCCTGTCACAACTAATCCGAGTCTGGAGAATGAAGTCATGAAGGTGCAGTCTGCTACACTCGGATCAGCTGTCTCGGCCTGTGTGTCTGTAAACATTACAGTAAACGTGTGTGTGTTTATCAGTAGGCTGGTCACTTTCTGTGCAGGTTTTATTACAAGCATAACATCTCAAATTCCCAGGGAACAAACTGTAAACCAATAAAAAACGTTTGTATGATTCTGAAAGTGTGTGTCATATTAAACCTCTAACAAAAAAAGAAAAAAAGATGGAATAAAAGAAAAGAATTACTCTGTACGTTTCACTGACTGAGACTGAACACAGTTTTGTTAAAGTCATGTAGGCAACCAAACCACATCATCCTCATGACTGGTGAGGGCACATCCCACAAGATTAGGACCGCCCACTTTGAATAAAAAGTTTAGTGGCCACTGGACAGTTTTTCACAGCACATACTACACATGTATATTGTATCTCCAGAGCAGCATGCATAACCTACTAAATAACATATTAATAAAACATGGATTAATATTCCCTCAGAGGGAAATCTGAGGAGTGCTTTAATAAAAACAATGTTTGGAGCACTTTTATTCGTCCATTGATCATGAAAACAACAGTGTGAAGAAAGAAATCCGAAGTTGGAGTACAAGGTAAAAACTGCTGTGACAGTGATGATAAACAGCTCTGAAGAGTCAGGAGGAAGAGTCAAAATGCTGGTGAGGAGGGATAATTATAGTCTCCTGTTTGTAAGTGTGTTATTCCTGTTAATTTAAACTTCTGCAAGTTTGCACTATTGTTATCCTCACTAAACACAATAGAAGAGCCCACCCACTCCCTTCCCACTGGAGACCCTCCAGAGGAAGCATGGCTCTACCAGGAACTCACTGACGGAAGGACTATTTTAGCTTCTGCCCTTTTACACAGACCTCAAACATCACGTACGTCCTTCAGCGCTGTTCGAAACCACTGAGATTTTATCTGAACTGTTTACTGATACATAATAACATAAAGCAGTAATACAGCCATCAAAGGTCCAGTTTTGAATGAAGTACACAGAGCATGTAGTAGAGTTAAAGTACAGATAGCCAAGGTACAATACTCCTCCAGTAAAAGTAGTTCCTCTCTTTAGACCTCCACTGGAGTAAAAGTACTGAAGTATGTACCTTCAAATGTACTTAAGTATGGAGAGTAACAGGAGCATGATTTATTATGGCTCTAATGTCCTGTTATCATTTCTGGAACAAGACTCTTAATCAGCTCAGTGTAGGTGAAGAGACTGTAGTGTCTCTCAGTCCACCAGTCTTTAATAGAAGCTCATTAATTAGTCTGACACTGACGTCTATTACAATCATCATCAGCACAGAACACTGAAGGAGAACAGGTTCCATTAGCTAGAACCAAGCTCTGTCCAACAGCATTACACTTACTGAGTCGCTGCACACCGACACGCTACTTACAGTACACTAACGCATTACACTCACTGAGTCACTGTACACCGACACGCTACTTACAGTACACTAACGCATTACACTCACTGAGTCACTGTACACCGACACGCTACTTACAGCGCACTAACGTATCACACTCACTGAGTCACTGTACACCGACACGGTACTTACAGTACACTAACGCATTACACTTACTGAGTCACCGTACACCGACACGCTACTTACAGTACACTAACGCATTACACTCACTGAGTCACCGTACACCGACACGCTACTTACAGCACACTAACGCATTACACTTACTGAGTCACCGTACACCGACACGCTACTTACAGCGCACTAACGCATTACACTTACTGAGTCACCGCACACCGACACGCTACTTACAGCGCACTAACGCATCACACTTACTGAGTCACCGCACACCGACACGTTACTTACAGTACACTAACGCATCACACTTACTGAGTCACCGCACACCGACATGTTACTTACAGCGCACTCGTATAACTTCTATATCGTATAACACCTACTGAGTTACTGTACACCAACATGATACTTACAGTACACTAACGCATTACACTCACTAAGTTGCTGCAGAACACTGTCAAAGTCCTACATGGGTTAATATCTATATTCCAGCAGCAGTGCAGTTCAATCAGTCTGTATTTCACTGAGAGATCAGCTTCTCCATTACACATTAACTGAACAGTGTTTATTCCGGTCTAACAGATCAAACTCCACACACACAAACACCAACATCAGTCTGACCACAGTCACCTATTATAGCCTAACTACATCAGCACAGCTGTGTTTGTGTACCTGCTACAAATGTCACAATTCCAGATGTACTAATCAATAATAATAAACAGCTCCAGCAGAAACCCTGTTTCAGTTCTCCATCCCACACTTAAAGTGGAACGGCCCCCATTTTCCAAAATCTCTGCGTAGTACAAGATGTAGAGTCGTTCAGAGGTTTGAACAACTGAATCAGCTGATACTGCAAATACAGATGATCATATTTCATAACCACTCTGAACAACTCTGTATACTGTTTGACTGGACCTGAAAGATTTCTACATCAAAATCACAGTTTCAAAGGGTGCAATTTCTAAATCACATGAGCTGCAGTTTTAATTCTTACCTATATTACTAACAGTTTTCTTAAGGTTTAAAATATTGTAGTCTGCATGTAAATGAGTTACAAAAGCAACCAAACACCCACACGGAGGTGAACAATATTACAATATCTTATTGGTGTTGTGATCAATTCTGTAATGATGGTAAACCTTTACCGGAGCTGAGCTAGTGCCCAGACTCTGTGGTCTGCTGCGGAGCTACTGCCCATCCTGTGCGCTCTGATGCCACTGCTTCACCTGCCTCGGCTGGGTCCCTCTGCCTTCCTGCTGACCAGTTTACCAACCATGAAGCTTCTACTTGTCTCTTGCTGTGAGGAGCTTCACCTGCATCACGCACGCCCATCCGAAGGTCATGCTGTTTAATCACAGACAAGTCGAACAATTCTTCCTCTGTCTCACAAACACTCAGCACCTCTCCTAAAACACTCAACATTCCTGTTAAAACACTCAACACTCCTCCTAAAACATTCAGCACCTCTCCTAAAACACTCAACACTACTCCTAAAACACTAGACACTCCTCCTAAAACACTCAACACTCCTCCTAAAACACTCAACACTCCTCCTAAAACACTAGACACTCCTCCTAAAACACTCAACACTCCTCCTAAAACACTCGACACTTCTCCTAAAACACTCAACACTCCTCCTAAAACACTCGACACTCCTCCTAAAACACTCAGCACTCCTCCTAAAACACTCAACACTCCTCCTAAAACACTCGACACTCCTCCTAAAACACTCAACACTCCTCGTAGAACACTCAACACTTCTCCTAAAACGCTCGACACTCCTCATAAAACACTCAGCACTCCTCATAAAACACTCAACACTTCTCCTAAAACACTCGACACTCTTCCTAAAACACTCAACACATCTCCTAAAACACTCAACACTTCTCCTAAAACACTCAACACTCCTCATAAAACACTCAACACTCCTCATAAAACACTCAACACTTCTAAAATACTTAACACTCCTCCTAAAACACTCAACACTCCTCCTAAAACACCCAACACTCCTCCTAAAACACTCTTCTCCTACCATCGTAGTCTTTTATCTAACAGTTACTACAGTTTTTCCACTTTGTATACACACAAAATGTGGAACTATGCACACAAATCCAAAAACATCAAGTTCATGTGTCAACATTGTGACTCCAAACTGCTAAACTCTAAGCACAATTCACAACGGCAGAAATTCACAACTGAACAAGAGACCACCATAGTAAACATGGTTTTGGAAAACAATGCCATCACCCTGAGGGAAATCAGGTTCATTTCACAAACATTCACCAGGTCAGCCTGTCCACAATCATCCGTTGTTCGATTTGAGCGCAACTCTGACCATGTGAAGGAGCAACGATACCAATATGTGCATGTGAGTACAGCACCCTCTCAGCACCCTGTCTGGACAGGTCACTTTTTACCCCAGTGTCTCTATGGATGCCAGTGCTGTTCCCTATGAATATATATTCATTGACGAGGCAGGGTTCAACCTGCACAAGATCAGGCGACGGGGGAGGAACATGACTGGCAACCGTGCCGTTGTCAATGTCCCTGGGCAGCGTGGTGGAAACATCACCATGCGTGCTGCCATTGGTCACCGTGGGGTGATACATCACCATGCACAACTTAGTCCTTATAACACTCCTCATTTGGTATCATTTCTTGATGGACTCAAAAACCTCCTCAACCTCCCACAGGAAGAAGAACCAGAGCAGCCCTCCTATGTTGTCATTTGGGATAATGTAAGTTTCCACCGGGCCGCTCTGGTCCATGACTGGTTCACCAACAATCCACAATTTGCTGTGCTGCACCTTCCACCGTATTCCCCGTTTCTCAATCCAATAGAGGAATTCTTTTCTGCATGGAGGTGGAAAGTGTATGAACGCAGACCCCACGAGCATGTGGCGCTACTTCAAGCAATGGAGGAGGCATGTGACAACATCCACGCAGATGATTGCCAAGGATGGATTCGCCATGCAAGGCGTTTTAGAATATTGCAGCTGACGTAGATGATGTCCTCTGGCCTCACCAAGATCAGAGGCGTGATGAACAGTGATCTGTTTCTTTGCATTTGTCTCTGAACTGATTTTCCTTGTCATGTTTCTCATTGTACTTACATAGGTGAAAATTATTTTGCAACATACTACACTGTCAGGCACAAAGAAGTTGGCACGACGCGAGCAGAGCTAAAAGCCAGAGGAGTTTTATTTAACAGGTAGCTGAGCACAACACCAAAATACAAGCACACATATCAACAGGGCAATGCCGGGTCCAGAACAAGAGACAAGCAGGGGTCAGAGCCAGGAGATCAAACAAGCCAGCAATCGAATCCGAAGGGAAATCCAAGAGAATGGTCAGAACACAAAAGGACGGTCAGAACCAGGGAGAAAAGAGCAGACAGAGCCAAAGGGAGAATCGAGAGAGAGAAAGCCAGAGACGAAGGGAGGTCAGAACCGGGATGCTCAGAATCACAAACAGTGTTTGGCAAAACTTCGCAACGTGTGTGTGTGTGCGAGGGGTTTAAATGCAGGTGTGTGTAAACGATGACAGGTGAAGCTAATCAAAACTCGGGTGACCTAGACCGTGACTGATTGGATGACTGGGGACATGTGGGTGTGACGTCATCAGGTAGTGCACTCTGGGGAATGGAGTCCGGGAGATCGGCGGTGTCAGGGAGACCCAGAGGCGTGGCATACATAAAAACGGGTTACATTTGTGTCACATATACATGTAGTATTGTAAATGCTATATTGGAGCGGGGCCGGGGCCGGGGGCGGGGGGAACCTACACCGCACCAAATAAATATAAGTCAACATATTTCAGTGGCCTCATGAAGTCAAGAACATTTATCTTGTCAGTGTTTATTTGATGCTCTGCAAGAGATAAGCATATAAACAGCTGTGTGTATTGTTTTGGTGGAAGGAATCAGTTTGGAGAAGAGGGAACACAGTTTTGAGTGCTGTGTTTGATTTTACTAGAGATTTGTGGAGTTTCAACAAAGTAGTTAATAATTTTGAGCTTGTGTTTAGAGTTGTGAGAAACTGAGCCAAGTTTCTTAAAATGTGTTCAAACATTTGGGAAAAACTGTAACAGCTCTTATTCAGTATTGACTTTAATTATAAAACTCTGATCCTTTCCGTGTTTGCTCTATCCGGGGTCGATCTGAAAAGGATGGGTTCCCCCTTTGAGTCTTGGTTCCTCTCGAAGGTTCTTCCTCTTGATCTGAGGGAGTTTTATCTTTGCCACTGTCACCCTTAGCTCACTGGGGGCTTTTTGATTGTTCTATGGGTGAGCTGATTTTTGTTCTATGGGTGTAATTCCTTTATAAGCAACAGAACATCAGAGGTGGGTAGCTGTGGTGAGTAAGATCACTGGTTGAAGTAGATCTAAGGTCATTTTTCTGATCATATTACTCCACATGCTCCTTTAATTTACTGAGTATAACATACTAGGGGAAAATAAATCTCTCTCTCGGAATTGGTCCAGGGAAGGCATCCACCAAAGCTGCTCAAACTGACCAATTCTCTGATGTAAGAGTGGCCGAACATTGATGTGGCCTATATCCAGAAACTTGTCCAGTACATGCCACAGCTGTTATTCGTGCATCATCCGCAACCGCTGAAAATCCCAAATATTCAGGCTGAAAACCCCAAATATTCAGGCTTTGCTCCATCTACCAGGCCCACTAGCGTTCTTGGTGAGGGGGTAGGGGGTAACAGCATAGCGTAAGCACAGACGAACCAGCACGTTAAGCAGGCGGGGCAGTCATGTGCTGGAGGTTAGGGTTCTGCCCTGTGACCGGAGAGTTGTTGGTTTGATCCCCTGAACCTTAAGGCGCCTAACCCCCAACTGCTCCCCAGACGTTGTGGACAGGGCTGCCCACTGCTGTACGTGTGCTCACTGCTGTCTATATTGTATGTTCACTAGTGTATGTATGTGGGTGTTTGACTTCATGGGTGGGTTAAATGCGGAAGACAAATTCATTTGTGCACAAGCACAAATAGTCAATTGTTCTAAACTCTATCTCACAGTACTACATCACAGCTCTAGTAAGGGTCCAGTACAGCTGGACACTGTTTGCAGCTGTCACTGTGCTGTAAAGAGAAGAAACATGTCTGCCGAGCTGAATACGGATGGGTTTTCCAGGGAAAAGCGGAGAGCTGTTTCTAGCTGTTAATGCTGGAGAGGCATGTTTGTTCTCTTCAGTCCCATTTCAGTCCCACCCTCATCATCCTACAGATAAGAATAAAAATAATCTCATACCTCTTAAACAAATACAGGAAATGGGTGAATGTGCCTGGCCAGGGGGGCGGGAGGTTGTGTGCCTGGGGGTTGGGGATTCTCCTCTCCACTCTGAAAACAGACACTGACCAGCACCTAAATAACTGAATCAGCTGATACTGCAAATACAGAAGATCATAATTCACACAGAGTCAATGAGACACTGCGAAGGAGCCCCCCCCCCAAAACTGACCACATTCATATGGAAGCAATTTTCTGCCTTTTGAAAAAAACAAATCAGGGGAATTTCACTCTAGAACCTCTGCACAATGAAACTGTTGAGATATGAACAAAGACATTCATAGAGGTCTAGTGTCCAACGCTCCGTTCATGGTGGAGGGACACATGCAGGACATTTACAGACTTTCCAGTATTTTACCATCATCAGCATTCCATTTAAAACCTCAGACTACACAGAACAGCACTAAACTAGACCTGTTTGTGCTTTTATGCCCAGACAAGAAGTGAAAAATCAAACAGGGAACAAATCCGAGGCTGAAACACAGATCTGACCATCAGAGCTGGAGGACTATTTCACTGCTGACCCTGTAAAGAAAGAGGTTCTGATCCCTCCTGAGAGGGTCTTAAGGCGAAACAGTGACTCGTTTCTCCAGGACTACTGAAATCCACATGTTTGGTCGTGTAAGGCCAGAAACATACTCAACACACGGACACGGCTGGAAATGCAAAGCCCAGCCAACACATTACAAATACACAGCCCTTCTGTACGAACTCACCGTGTGTCCTTCAGTTACTGTGGTTTGTTCCAAAAGCCCTGACAGCTAAATGCTGCCAGTAGACGGGGATCTGCTGATCTAAACATCCACACAATTATGTGTGGATCCGGACTATACGGGGTAATACGGGGAAATTATGATGACCCTTTATCCCGTACGAATCGGCTAGTCAAATCACACACAGATTACATTACCAGACCTCCTCTGGTAACAAACCCAGCTGGGCCCTAGGATCTCATTACCATAGCCGTGGGCTGCAACCTCCGACGGTCTCATTTCTCAGCCACTTACGTCAAAAGTACTGTCTCACTATAACATGCGTCTCTGTAACACACGGCCAAGAAACGCCTCCGTCTTTCAGCCGAACTCTGAGGATCCATCAGTGTTTCCTATGTAGCTCAGAGTTCCACATGAGTGTCGGTGCTGCAGGCTACTACAATAAAAGAAACAGAGCCAGTTCATTTTTTAATGTATGCTGACACATTTATTGTGAAAATTAGCACAAGTTTACTACATAAACGGCTCTCAACGATGTTACGAACAAGTGTCATGTTGTTATGTGAACCAGAAGCTACACTTTTAGCTTTGATGGGGAAAGTTGTCAGCATGCAAGTTTCGCTCGCATTAATTCAGGGTTAATATTTTAGCAAAGCTGGCAAAGGGAGTCAAAGCTGCTGTTAAACGGAGCTCCTAATAAAAACAGACGAAAGCAGGCTAACGTTACTACCTCAGCCAAATCTGAACTCGGACTACACAGCTGACTGTGACACGCCACAGACCGGAGAGTCACTAATGTTCACTAATTCAACTGCAGTTGCGATGCTATTATCAGAAGCTGTGAAAACAGAAAAATCTGTAAGAGTTAGTGTTGAATCTCGTTTCATTCGTTTAATACCAGTTTGTTTCCCTCCCCAATCAAACAGCTTCAGCTGATTCAGAATGCAGCTGCCAGAGTTCTCACCAAGAGTAAGAGAAGGGACCACATCACTCCCATTCTTAAATCACTGCACTGGATACCAGTCTGCTACAGGACAGACTATTACTGGTCTGTAAATGTCTCAGTGGCTCCGGACCAGCATATCTATCTGATATGATGCAGCAGTATGAGCCGAGCAGAGCTCTCAGATCGTTAGGAACAGGTCAGTTAGTCCTGCCTAAGGTAAAGACTAAACATGGAGAGGCAGCGTTTAGCTACTATGCTGCTGTGGAATGGAATCAGCTGACAGAGAATATTAGAAAAGCCCCAACAGTAGAGACTTTTAAATCCAGGCTGAAGACATTCCTGTTTGATCAGGCGTTCAGCTCAGTTTAAAACACTGCACTCTTTTCTCATTCTTATGTTTACTTTTATTTTTTTTAAATGTCATTTTATTATTATTATTTTATTTAACGATTTTAATGATTATATATTAATGATTTTTAAACGAATTATGATTATATTTTAATGACTTTTAAATGAATTATTTTGCTTTTATTTTGTTTTCTTTGTATCTTCATCCTTTTATGTAAAGCACTTTGAATTGCCCTTGTGTATGAAAGGTGCGATACAAATAAACTTGCCTTGCCTTTTCATTCATCTCAGTATCTGCTATATTGGAGTGTAATTTGGCACTGGGCGGGAAGGGGGGTGTTGGTACCACAGAAACACAGGTGAGCACCAGGGGCACCACACAGGGTTTTTTTACCAGCAGTAGAATAACGGCATTGGAAATCTTTGTTGCTTGCTCAAACTGTGGAATAAACCTGGTAACCAACCAGAGAAACCTCGAACAGCTTTAACAATTCTAACAGTGTAGTTTGTGTAAGTGGTTCTTGCCACTACAAAAAGTCTTGCCAAACACAAAGACTGATTAGTCAGATGCTGGGTATGCAAGGACTTCTTTGAACCTCAAAAGAAAGGACGAAGGGACCCAAACACTCACACACTCAAACAAACCAGCAACTGACAAACCTGGCCAGACAAGAAAGCCTTTGAAAGTGAAGCTGACTGGAAATTGTCTGCTTATTTTGAGCCCGGTTTGATTTTGCTGGTGGATAACTGTGGGTGTGATGTGAAGCTGTGGCCTGGTGGGATGATTTAATGTTGACGTTTGAGGGGCTGTTTGTTTGCTTCAGTGGGCCAAAGTTTGTTACCATCTATGTTTTTAAAACTGCATGCTGGAGTATAAGTTTATCTCAAACTGCTGGGCTGCTATCAGCTGCTTTTTTGAATGTGTGACATGCTACAGGAAGGGCACATAATGTCCGACATCAATTCACAGTCAAACCATGCAACTGGCACCGCTAGTGTGGAATAAGAAGGGGGAAAAAAAGGAATCCCAAAATGACTGCAAAAAGGACGGCTTTGTTTGAGGTCCCAAACCAAAAGGACAGTACACATTCACTTTTCTGAAAGAGTGGAAAAATGGCTTGTTGACATTGGGCATCTAATGCCATGTGGGATTGTTGGGAAGGAAGATAAAGGTTACCAGGAACAATAAAAGATGTTAAATTTAGACTGATATGATCAATATTTATTGAGCTACACATAGAGAAGTAGTGTCTCTCAGTATAGCGTCGGGCCGCCGTGTTTGGCTAATGCAACATGCATATCGTCGCTGTCCAAAGAAAAACAAGTATCTCCAAAATGGCAACTTTACAGGAGAGGCCAAAAACCTCATTCAATTTTAATGTAAGTCAATGGAACCAGACATCTTTCCAAGCACTTTTGGGCCATTTCTGTTGGTCCATTCATCATGCAATTCTCACACAGTGTAAACAACAGCTGCTATTTTCAAATGATGCATAAAAGTCAAAATCAACAAAAATTGTCGGAATGTAGATGTAAATGTAGATGTCCTTAATGGTGTCCTGTGATAATCCATCCCATGCAGCTTGAATATCCTCACACAGTCCCTGCAGATGGTGCGGTAGGGGTGGAGGTGGAGTGACACCAGGCCTTCTGGATGTATGACGCATGACAACAAACCGTTCATCTTGGTGCTGACCACGGTGCCTCCACACACGGATTCGTTGGTCGTCACCACCAAGACAAAAGCGGGGCTCGTCACTGAAGATGACCCGCTGCCATTCTGAGTCACTCCATGACAGTCTGGCACGACACCATTGCGGTCTTTGGTAACGGTGACGTGGTGTTAAGGACAGTCGTCGTAACGGTCTGCGTGCATGTAGTCCTGCATGGTGCAGCCATCTGCCAATGGTGCTGCACTAACAGGATGACTCATGGAGGGCATCACTGCTCGCTGAACGTCTGCAGGTTTATTTAACACGCCGCTGCATTAAAAAAGTGCCACTTCATTGAAGCTCAAAAAAATAAATAAATAAAAATTAAAAGAGCAACTCACTTTGGAAACAGAAACGGCTTCTACAACAGCAAAAATCAGTGTACTTGAAAATGGATCACAAATTGGATCAACAGTGCAAACAGTGCAAAAGGTACAACGCTGGATGGTTCTCAACCTTCAAAGATAATGTCATGTCGTGGAGAAAAGATGGACCTTACTGCGGTAACTGGAGTTTGCTATAGTTGTGTGAAAGTCCGCTACATAAGCAAAGACTGCAAAAGTCATCTTCTAGGAATGTGGCGGTTGCCTTCCCCCCAAACATTTGGCCATATTGGAGCCGGTTACACACAAGATTGAGCTCCAGTTGAAGTGAAAATCCAGCGGTCCGAACATATCTCTTTTTAGATCCTGGAAACTCAGCCACATTTTGCAGACAGAAATGGAAAAGCAGCAGGATTTAGCTGTGAACCACGAATCAAGACATATCAGCGGAAAGTTGTGTGATATCAGGCGTCAAGGTTCCTTCACTGGATGGTGACCGGTTTATTCCAGTAACTGAGGTCTACATGAGAAAGGTTATGTTTATGTCTAAGCACAATATTCCAAAATGGGGAGATGTTGACCAGTGGTTATATCTGAAGGACATCAAAATTCCAAAAACTGATTCAGACATTGATTTGCTTACTGGAACTAATCCTACCTGCTGCTTTTTTGAGTGTGTTAAATGCTAGAGGAAGGACAGGAAATGTCTGCCGTCAGCGCACAGTCAAACCATGCAGCTGGCAGCGCGGAAAGGGAGAAACAGAATCCTAAAGAGATGCAAAAGGGACGGAGAAGCGTCGACATAAACTAAATGCTAACAAGCATGAAAGCATATGCTAAGAACTTGAAAGGCTAATGAATTACTGAAAATCAAAATACTGTACAAGCTCATCTGCTCGATTTCAAGTGCTGCTGTGAAGCTGAAATAATGAAAGAGATTTTAATGGAATTTCTTCGTCCTCCCGGTGAAACTCTGGCTCAAGCTGAATGGTCCCAAGCCAAAAGGACTTGACCGGATTGCGACCGGTTTATTCCATTGCGTTATGTCTGCACACAAAAGTTTATGTCTGTGTCTAAGCACAATATTCCAGAACAGGAAGACATTGGCCAGCGTTCAAATGTGCATTAAGTTATGGATCCATGGAGCCGATTAACAGCCGAAGTGACAGCCCCTATGCAATAAGGGCGAAAATAGGACGGGCTCTCGGTAGTCCTCTTCGAGTTGGCAAAGACGTAAAGACAGTGGCTGTGTCGCAACTATGAATCACGTGTCCAGTGAAAAGTCAGCAGGTTTGAAGATCAAGCAGTATAACCGTGACTTGAAAACCACTTCTATATCAAGAGAACACGTGAACTGGATGAATAACATGGCTGGTTCTGTTGTGTTGAAGGACGGACAATGCTTTCCTGACTTGCCTTCTAGACAAGAAGACCTCACCATGTGAGACAACAACATGCTCAACTGGCAAAAATTAGATGTTCTGCAAAGACTATGTGTGCATACTTAGACACGATGAGGCAGAGATATGCAGAGCGACTGCCTGGTTCTCAGCTGTGTCTATGTGAAGGAAAGGTGTGGTGCAGTTCTCACCATGCCTTCCAAAGAAATGCGAAATGAGAGTCGTTATTGACTGTGAAGCTGTATGCAAAGGGACATGACTGATTTCTTAAGGTCCAGAGCCCACAAGTTCACATTACAAGATTTAGACTGGAGCCTGATGGCAGATATCCAGGCTGTGTACCATCAAGGTCTTAGAAAGCCATGTTGACTTCCTGTGTTCCCTCTGGTGGCCTAAAGGTTATGTGAGAGGAATTCCAGTGGAATACAGAATGGCCGTACATCTGCTTGGCGCTGTAAATTTTGCACTGAGTAAAACTGCTGACGAAGATCTGGTCGATTTTCCAGCAGATGTGCTCGGCAGAGTAAAACAAGCTTCTATGTGGATGTCTCTTCAGAAAAGAATGCATTGCAGATGATTGAGAAGCTAACTGCTTTGTGCAAAGGGGAGGATTTCATCTGTCGAAATTTGACAAGCAACAATCGCTCAACGCTAATGCCTGTTCCAAAGGAAAGCAGGGCAGGGAAACTGAAATAAGAGGATCTGGGTAAAGATCCTCTGGGCTTTCCTGCAACCTTCACAATGAAAGGTCTGGGTGGGACCAGGATATTCCTTAATCTCTGTCTTTGAAGTGGCGAAATTGGCTGGTAGATCATGAGAAGATTGTTAGGAGGAGCCATCGCATGCATGTTCCAGCATTTTAAATTGTCCTCTGATGTTCAGCATACAGAAGATATGTGACTTTGGTCAGGGTGAAAAATGTCCAGATGTGGTTTTAGACACCCATTTGAAACTCTACCATTGGGTACTAGAACTAAATGAGGTTTTGTCGTTTATGGTGCGCTCATAAATATGAGCTCTGCTCTGATTGGCTGGTTTAGAAGCAAATAAAATGAACCCCATCAACACAAAGAAGATTAAAGTTGTTCCTCACTACGGAACTCTCAGTTTAAGATGATCTGCTTCAACCGGCAAACACGGATACATTCACACGGCCGCTACTCACAGTAGGGTGATGTTGGGGCTATGATGGTACTCAAGGCGGACTTGCAGATCGTTTCCCACCTGCGCTCTACACGATGCCTCGACATTGTCCCCAGTTTGAGAAACTATCCAAAGTATCCATCTCTGAATTTAACTTGTCCAGAATCTTCTTAAAGATGTGGGAGCTTGAGTTGGCCTCCTGTCTGGCAACTTATTTAGCAAATTTTCCATTCCACCTTAAATGGTGATGTGGCCTTTAAGGTGGAACACAAAATTTGATTAAGAAGCTGGTGAACAGGAAGCCAAAAAATGCAGACATCCCCTGTACAGCCTTGAAAGTACATTTCCATGCAGACTGCCGGTACACATACAAGCTGTAGCATTTAAGGTGGAACATCTGATAAAGAGGCTGGTGAATAAAAAGCCAATTCCAGCCTCGTTTGAGGATGAACATCATCCATGCCCACCGAGAGGTGATTGGAAAATGTATGACAAATGTCTTTATCCCCTAGACTAGACTAGTTCTAAAATACTCATCATGACTGTCCAAAGAATATCTCCAAAAAGAGGACTTCCGAAAAAGACTACTAGGTCATTACTCAGATATTACTAGGGCTGTGCCCGTCCTGGCCGACGATTCGACTATTCGTTCATGTTTTTTCTCCATATACATTATCTAGTAATCAGTAAATCAATTTGCATACGTTTCAGATCTGATGTCCTCCTCATTTAGAAAGTCAGCAGAGTCACAGGAACATATTTTTGAACTAAAAGAGACGTGGCATATGATGAACGATCTGGAGCCTGATTTAATTACAGAATATAGCGTCGGGCAGCAAGCACGTATTTATGCTAAAATTAGAGCTTATAGCCTGTCTTTATAATTTCACTTTTAACAGCTTCTTCAGTAGGATGACCCTTCGTCTTTCATCTCTCATAAATAATGAACTCCTAAATAAAACCAAATTAGTCAATATTTAAATTATTTTTAGATGAAAAGAAGAACGGTAGACCTGAAACCGTTTAATTATTATATCACCTGCGCTGAAATAATTATTCCTCGTTTATCGGCAGGCATATTAAGTGACTGTACTTATCTTTAAATAAAAATAATCTTAGCTGTAAACGAATAAATAAAAATATCTGTAATTTAGGTTCTAAAATAATGGAATTATAATAAAACAAACGTCTTCGGTCCGTTTTTCCTTCACCGCAAACAGCCATTATGTCTAAAACGAAAGTCAGCTCACTGGTTTGAAGCAGTGTTGGATGTCTGACTAAATGACGAGCAGAATTAGCTTTAATTTGTTCAGATTCTCTTCTTCAAAAGCTCCTCCAGACTTTTTCTGAGACATCGTTCCACCCGTGTTTCTCAGCTACACAGCTTTAGCTTCCTTCAACGGTGAACCACCAGCGCACGTTGTCACGTGGATTAAATTTTTTAGCAAGCATGCGTCATAGCCCAGCTAGAACTTAAATATATATTTATTATTCCCCTTTAATAATTATTAAAATGTCTTTTTACATTCTTAAAGTTCTTGTGCATTTTGTAAGCTTTTATCTGTTTTACGAGAAAAATAAATAAACAAATAAAAAAAACTCGTCACTGTTCTCAGTCGACTCAAAGGGTCTCCGACTGACGATTCGACTCGTCGACTTCTAGAGGGCAGCCCTAGATATTACTCACATGTGGACTCTTGTACTACAAGTCATACAAGAATAATTGCACTTATTGCAGGTTAAGAGGTAAAAAATAATCAGGTTAAAATAATAAAATTATTTCCTAGCTCCTTAACAACGATTATGTTGTATGCATCATATCCCACAGCAGGGTCCAGCGTGTGGAAGCTATACTGAAGCACAGTTTGATTTGGAAAACAGCTATGATGCAATAACTTTACTCGGACAATGAGTGAGTGAGCACAGGGTCACAGATGTCTCACATACACTGATCAGGCATAACATTATGACCACCTCAGTGTATCTACACTCCATTTTATCAGCTCCACTGACCATATAGGTGCACTCTGGAGTTCTACGGTTACAGACTACCCATCGTGACTGTCCGAAGAATATCTCCAAAATGCCGACTTTACAGACGAGGGCAAAAACCTCATTTCATTTGAATGTAAGTCAATGAAACCAGTCCTGTTTCCAAGCCATTTTGGGCATGTCAGAAAGGAAAGTCAACTGTATAAACAAGGTCCAGTGTTGGATGATGGACTTTAGGTGGAGATCTGAACAAGTAAGCATAGCCAGATGAGGCAAAACATCCCTTCAGCCTTTTAAAAGACCTTCCAATCTCAACACTTCTGCTATGTTATGTTCATCAAGGACTAGAACACGTGGGAAGAAACCACATATTGAGTCATCATGGGAAAATGATACTGGAAAACAAATGGAAATGCAGCCGCCAGGAAAATCAATTCAGATTGTGTCGTATGCAAACATCAATGAGGAAAGATTGCTGAGCAAGAAATGGTGGATTTGCCAAAGACAAGAGTCCTTCTTGATGAGAAACCATTCACTCTTGTTGGAAGGGCTTATTTTGGGCCATTTAAGGTGGAGAGAAAGCCGTCTGTGTAAGAGATGTAGAGTCATTCTCACCCGTGAGACAAGCAGAGCTCTACATCTTGACGTTGGAAAGGCTTTGGACACTCCTTTGGAGACTCCCGTATAAATGTTTTACGGAGATTCATTTGTAGATGAGAATGATTTATACTTATACTTTACACTTGAACATCTCAGCTGTGTACTTACTTATCTATATTTATTTATCTATACTGAACATCTGTACCAAGCTATTTAGCTGTACCTGAACATTAAGCTGCTTCTCCTACCTGCACTGTACACTTTATATATCTGTACTGTTTACAACCACATACTTAACTGATACTGCTCTTACATTTTGCACGTCTTGTACACGTACTGTACTGTTTGCACACATTGTCTTTGTCTATTTGTCTGTACTTATCTTTAAATAAAAATAATCTTAGCTGTAAACGAATAAGTAAAATATCTGTAATTTAGGTTCTAAAGTAATGGAATTATAATAAAACAAACGTCTTCGGTCCGATTTTCCTTCACCGCAAACAGCCATTATGTCTAAAATGAAAGTCAGCTCACTGGTTTGAAGCAGTGTTCGATGTCTGACTAAATGACGAGCAGAATTAGCTTTAATCTGTTCGGATTCTCTTCTTCAAAAGCTCCTCCAGACTTTTTCTGAGACATCGTTTCTCCCGTGTAGCCCAGTTAGAACTTAAATATATATTTATTATTCCCCTTTTAATAATTATTAAAATGTCTTTTTACATTCTTAAAGTTCTTGTGCATTTTGTAAGCTTTTGTCTGTTTTACCACAAAAATAAATAAATAAATAAATAAATAACCTCGTCACTGTTCTCAGTCGACTCAAAGGGTCTCCGACTGACGATTCGACTCGTCGACTTCTAGAGGGCACACATTGTCTTTGTCTATTTGTCTTTGCACTACACTCATACACACACACATATATACATATACACACACATATATATATATATATACACACACATATATTCTTGTAACTGCACTGGAGAAAGAGCCAGACTGTGTTTTGTTATACTGTACAGCCCTGTATTGGTATAATGACAATAAAGTTGAATTGAATTGAATGGGAAGTGATAAGACCAGACAAAGGCAGGAATTTTAAGGGAGCAGAAAGAGAACCAAGAGAGGGTTTGAACACTGGAGGATAAAGTGGAACTTCAGTTCTCCAGTAGCATCCCATCATTGTGATGTGTGGAAACGCTGGATAATGATGTTAGTTCTAAACTCAGTAATCAAACAGCAAGCGCTTGCCACCAATGACTGAAAACAGTTTAGTGCAAGGTTGAAGCAGTCTTGTATGACTGGCCAATTACAGCTGCTTCAGATGACTTGCAGTCTCTTACCAAATCTAATTCTTTTGCCGAAAGGAAAACCAACCTTGCCTCCTGGACTCTTGGATCAGAGGGATCATAAGGACATACCGACAAGCATAATACAATACATTGGAACTGTTTGGGGAAAACGATGGCTCAGTGAGGGGCAAGAGGATGATGGATTATGGGAAGAGTCGTGGAAGTTAAACCTGATTACAGAGGTTTGGTGTACACCAAGAGCTGAAAGATTCATTGATTTTTTTTTTTTTGTAGAGTGTAGAGTTATGCTGAAAAGCGTCAATGTCAAATCGCAGAACCTGCAATTTCTTATAGTCTACATCATCAAAACACTGAATTTAAGTGGGGAAATTTAACCTAAACACTGAACTTGTGAAGTTATTCCAAACCACAACTTATTACTAGGCTGGCATGCTACATTCAGACGGGCAAACCTGAAGTCAGAAAAGGTGACTAGTTTTGTCTTCCTGGACCAAAAAAATAAATAAATAAAAACCCACAGAACTGAACTTGCTGTTGCATCATTAGTCAAAAAATCCCAAATATTTTCCCCCAAATCATTCGGTCCCATGTGCACCATTAGGATGAAAAACAAGGAACAGCATCCTGGAAACACCTGTTGCCAAGGTTGTTGGAAGCAACCGAAAAAGAGGACTTCCACAAAGACAACTACTTTACTCACAGATAGAACTCACATGTGGACTCTTGTAGTAAGTCACACAGGAATAATTGCATTCACATTTTGCAGGTTAACAGGTAAAAAATAATCAGGTTAAAATAATAAAATTATTTCCTAGCTCCTTAACAACTTTTATTTTGTATGCATCATATCCCACAGTAGGGTCAAGTGTGTGGAAGCTATCCTGAAGCACAGTTTGATTTGGAAAACAGCTGTGATGCAATAACTTTACTCGGACAATGAGTGAGGTGCACTCTGTAGTTCTACAGTTACAGACTGCAGTCCATCTGTTTCTCTGTATTGTTACACCCACACCCCCCACCCCCCCGATGTGTTCTGATGTGAGTGGATCAGACACAGCAGTGCGGCTGGATGCCTCTGTGTCACTGCTGGACTGAGAATCGTCCACAAACCACACCTGTCCAGCCAACAATGTCCTGCGACCACTGATGAAGGATTAGAGGATGACCAACACTACAGATGAGCCATCGTCACTGCAGTGCTGAGAATGATCCACCACCCACATCATACCTGCTCTGTGGTGGTCCTGTGGGGGTCCTGACCATTGAAGAACAGGGTAATACAGTATACAGAGAAACAGATGGACTACAGTCTGGAACTGTACAACTACAGAGTGTCCTATATGGTCAGTGGAGCTGATAAGATGGACAGTGAGTGTAGATATAAGTAATTGGAAGGTAAAAAAGGGTTTTCTAGAAATAATATTCCTTACTATAAACTTATTTTCTCAGATTTTGTAAAAAAATTCAAAGAATAAAAAATTAATTGGGTCTTTGACTCAAATAAAGTTATATATAAAAAATAAGTGATGTGAATTATGGCAGTATAGTTCATTTTAAAGGTCTGTCTACTAATGAGTCAGAACAGGCTGTAAAAAAACATCAAGTAAAATGTTATCTGAAAAGGTGAGGGATGTTACATGGCTCATCGCAATAGAGAGACTTCCTGTAAGAAATCTCAAAGTGGAATTATAATGTAGACAGTCCCATATGCCTGATACCAAATTGTTCTCTTATAGAAACCGTAGATCATCTTTTATTCGAATGTTGCAGATCGAGACAAGTGTGGGATAAATTAAGTCAAATCAACGGTAATATAAAAATCACATATGGACTAAAGACAATTAAATATGGAATTTTTAATAAAAACCTCCAGAATCCCAAAAAGGAATCGTGGTTAATTATTTGAATGGTTAAGTGTAAATTATGGAAAACACGATGTAAGATTGCCACGGAAAATTGTAAGATCACAAGTGGAACCATTTTTAAACAAATAATGACTGAACTTAAAAGAAAGGACTTTGGACATTTATCAGCAAAAAGGTGAAGAATTGACATTTTTAAAATTCTGAAATGTTTTTTTATTATTTTTTGTTGCAAATAACGAAATTATGTGATCTTGATTGGATATTTTGATGTTATGTATGTATAAATGTATGTTTCCGTACAACAAAAAAAATATCAATAAAGTATAAATAAAAGATACAAGGAGGTGGTCATAATGTTACGCCTGGTATTGCTCCTGTAGAATAAACTTTATAACTGACAAGATAGCTCTGGACATTTCTGCAGTTGCTGTGTGAGCCTAAGGTTTATGCATTGCTTGGGATAAAACAGTAACACTTTACATTAAGTACTGACTAACTAACAAAGTAATGCATTACTTAATGTAAATCGTTAGCAACAAAACCAGACCTGCCCTCCTCACCTCTCATTCACTGTTCAGTCACCTCAAACTTCAGGAGAAATGACACTGCTGCAGTTATGAACGCTCATTGGACCGTACTGTTTGGCACTTACAACGAGGAAGACTGCTCCCAAGATTGCCACTGCTGAGGACTCTGCAAAGGACACGCTGTACCTAGCAACACTGACATCAACACTGACATCAACCCCAAAACTGTCTTCTTCAGAAACACCTCTGGCAAAAACATTTGGTCAGAACTGTTCAGTGGAAGTCAGGTCACTTTAGAGTTGACCACAGGCTACAGTGCTCTGAAGTAAACTGGATTAAGCCAGGCTAACATGGGGGCTTTCAAAAATCCTCACACCCCAGGACCAAGGAGAGGTCAGGAGGGGTACACGCGCACTTCCTTTCTAACAGCAGCAATAAAAACAGGCCGGACATTCAAGAGCGAGGACTTTAGAGAGAAAGTGCGCTTTATTGAGGATAGAGCAGCTCTCAGCCTGTTTCAACTCCAACATATAGAACGTTTATTTACAGACCAGAGTCTCTTAGATTAGATACAAAATAGAAGTATAGGAAAACATACATACAAATCAACACAAACAAACGTCAACAACAACATACGAAGAAGCTCAAGGAAGAGAAGGATCATTATTGCTGCATCGTCAGATTGTAAAGCCTGCATTGCTGCAGTTACCAACCTGAGCTCTCAGCCAGGAACATCTAGAATCACCACAGTCTTTATGATACGGACTGAACATCCACACCACAACGACATCTATACACGCTGCAATTGTGCTAAAGTCTCATAACGTGGGTTAAATTAAGGCTGCACTATCCATCCGACTGTCTAGATTGCCTGGATTCATCATATATCCCACAGAGATTTCTGTGATTGGTCAGGAACCTTGCAGCACACAGATTACTTGTGTGATCGGTTACAGACTTATTTGCATACTGCAGCCTTCGGTTATATCAGTATTGCAAAGAAAAAGCACCGCAATAAGGCTTAAACAACATACGCAGCCGCAAAATTAAAGACGTAGAACACAGAATTTCACTAAAACGGTGAGATTGAGAGTTCTAGATTCTCCCATTGTGGGTTCTAGAGTGTAAAAACGGTTCTAGAAGGCTGGAAGCTCAGTGTTCTTAGAGTGCAGGGGGTCAGGTGTGTTCTGTACTGAGGTGTTCTGCTTAGTCAGTTCTGTATGCGAGTGACTGAGGGTTTAACTCTTCAGGTTGCTGGCAGGCAGAGTGGTTTTATCCAAGTCGTCAAAGTAGGGGTGGGTCATGGCCTGCCGCGCAGAAATCCTCTTCAGAGGATCATAGATCAGCATTTTCTAAACGACGACAGAGAGAAACAGGGTCAGCATCTTCTGTTGTGTTACAGGAATACTAGCCTTCAAAACAAGCTTTAAAAGTTTTAACTGGCAGCTGCTGTACAAATAATGAATGAATGATTTGTTAATAAAAGTACAAGCCTAAAGCAAAACTGGCTAAAGCTACATTCACTCAGCACTGTACTGTGCATGACGAGCGTTTACAGTTACAGCCTGCTAGTACTTGTGTTTTTCTTTTGAGCTCTGCAAGCACACATGCTAAAATTAGCCATAGCTATACTGGCTAATTAATTAAACATTCTCCTCAAACGTGCTCTAGTTATTACTTAGTCCAAGTCCGTAAAAGAAAAAAAGTGACTTCTTTTATTCAGCTCAAGCCACATAAAGAATATGTACAGCTCACGATCTTGTGGAGATAAAACAAGATTGTGAAATGGAATGACTGAAAAATATCTGCGGTCAGACAGCGTCCAGTGAACTCTGAGTCAGCGGGTTAGCTCTTTCCGACAGTAAAGATGCCACAGGCAGATAGAGGAGGCTGAAACACTGCAGGCCTAAACTGATTGACGGTACCATCACCCATCATGAGATGGACGAGTGTTCATGAAGGCTGTGCGTTGGGAAGAAACTGGTAATACGTGTCGCATCATGATACAGGGGTTACAATTTGAAATATGGTACATTGTGATGCTGTAAACGGTGGTATGTTGCACACCTCCGTATTCACACGTGTTAAGCTAACTTTAGCAGCACGCCCTTACGCTACTTTCCGTTTGAGTGGAGAAGTCTAACGGTGAAGAACGCTGCCATCAAGAGGTCGTGGACTTAAAGGCAGCACAAAAGGATTTTTGGGAATTTTTGGGAATCGACACGGTATCACAAAACAAACAGCTCTGGAAAAATTTAAGAGCCCACCTGTAAATGATCAGTTCCTCTAGTTGTACAGTTTCTGGGTTTGTGTTGGACCAAAATGAGCAGTTCTGTTTTATTCTATACACTACTGGAAACAAATTCCAGATCAAATATTGTATTTTAGATCTGTTTATTTAGAAAATCACTAATGACCCTCCAGAAGCCCGTTTTTTGAACCATGCTCGCTGTGCATTTCACCCCAGCCACCGCTCGCCAGTCTTTCTGTAGGTCACTTGAGGTCATCTTACGGTGGTTAAGGGACATTGGAATGAGGTGGTGCTCATCACAGTCAGTAGAGAGTGGTTTTGACCCTCTGCCAGTCTGTAGCTGTGTTGTCCTGTGTGTTTGCTGCTTGATCTTGTTCTTATGAACCAGACGCTCACTGTATCTGCAGTAAAGCTAGAACCCAACCTTCTGTTCCTCACTAAGAACCTGCTGTACATGTGGAGATGCTGATTTAAGAAGAAACTGGAGTGGGCGCTTATTGATTTCCAGAGCTGTATGATGAGTTTCACTGATCAAACATAGTCGGTTTCTACTCCTGCCCGCCTGCAGCTGATAGCTAGGCAGTCCTCAAGACGCCGGAATGTTCCTTTAATGTGGTGCGAAAGTGAAGCTCACCCCGAGCAGGTCGATGCCGTTCTTGTCCAGGTTCTTCACCATCGCGCTCAAACTCCCTGATTTCCACTTGGGGAAGGTGTTCTTGTAGTCTGGCAACGACTCCACATCTGGCCACACCTCGTTATTGGGAGTTCCCAGAATCCTACACACAGACAATGTTATTGTAAGAATGATGCAGTCGCAGCTAGAGGGTCAGCAGCCCTGAGGTTCTAAACTAGGTGAAACACTGAGCTGAAGGCCATTAATAACGTTAAAAGACTAATTTAAAATAATACTGCTGTTAAAGGAACCATGACTAATGCCGTTCAGACCACCGAGTGTACCGATCGTGTAAAAACCTGGTTCTATTTAAAAGGAAAGGCAGACGGCTTATGTGCTTAACTAGAACTAGGTGGTCAGCTTACAAAGATGCTGAACAGCTCCATCATTAATATCACAAGCTTCAAATAAAGTACTTAGAATACTGACTGACTATAAACTGTAATATAAAAATCTAAATAACATCACTTTAACGCTTTAAACGTCTGGTTTGTTGTTTTAGACACATCCATCTTAAAGGAGAGTTCCACCAGCATTCCAAACATTCTCTCAATCAATCAATCAAGTGATTGAGAGCCACTTTACAGTGGCGGTGATGAGAACCAGGGGTCCCCATGTCTACAACACACATATAGACATTTACAATCAAAACCAGTGAACCGACACGCGTCTTCAGAGTTTAAAATGGAATGCTGATGTTGGGAAAATCTGGAAAACCTGGATTTAGTAAGTTTTCTTTAAGGGACTATTTTGCCTCACAGCCTGCAAGTATCCCTCCACCATGAATGGGGTTTAAGGCTGAAATCTTCTCCAAACTATCATAAACAGCATCTCAGGCAGCGTATTCACACCGAACCACTCAACAGCTTTGTTTCTCTCTCGACCGCTTGATTATGTATCCCCTTTAATTAGCAAATAACAGAAAAGTTGATATGTCTGCAGTGTACAGTGATGGGCATCTCAGATGTTCTTGCCCTTAGTCAACAGATCATGGGAGCAACAATCACATACTCTAAACATGTCATGGGAAAACAGCTGCTTAGCACAATGACAGTTAATAACATAATAAAATGTTATTAAAATTTCCACATTTAAAAGTTTTGGATCACATCAGTCCATCTTTACCTCCAGCAGATATACACACTGGCCCAAACCCAATACTACAGCTCACTGACTTTAAGGAGGGTTGTGTGCATGTGTACCTGAAGATCCTGAAGAGCTGGTCTATCTCAGAGTCTCCGTGGAACAGAGGTTTCTTGGTGGCCAGCTCCGCGAAAATGGTGCCAATACTCCAGACGTCCACAGGAGTGGAATAGCGAGATGCTCCCAGCAACACCTCCGGAGCTCTGTACCACAGGGTCACCACCTACAGACACACAACAGCAATGACCACATGGGTCAGGCAAGGTGTTTCTAATAAAGTGTCCAGTTAGTGGAAGCCCAGGGTAGGTGTTTCTAATGAATGTGTATCAGTGTACCTCCACAGCTACAAGTGGCTCCACAGTTGCTTTGATTAGCAACAAAAGCTTCTCTGCTAAGACCTACTTAAACTGTGCATTTATAATAAAAGACAAGCATCAAGCATTAAATTAAATTATTTAAATTTATTTATTAATTAAATTATGCATTAACAGTGCTTTATGAAGACATGCATGGAAAGTGTGGACATTATCTGTTAGATTTTATTAGTCATCAGATTGAGTATAAGGTATCTGCAGATTTCGGACTAAATTAAGTTGCTGGCAGAGAGATCATTCTCCAACTTCCTGCACATCGATCCAAACACAGACCACACAGAAGGCAAGACGACGTCCTAAAGGCCTGAAAAATGTGGAGTGAGTAATAAAAAGATCTTTCAACCATAAGAAAGGGAACCTGCTGTTGTGTTTTAAGGTGTTCTGGCGCTGCACATCAGCCGAACTAAAGTCTGTCATCACTGTAAAGACTCTACACCTAGAGAAGGAAGGAAAGATCTCCCCCTGCTGTTCAAAATGTGAAATGACACTTTGAACAGCAGGGGGTGATCTTCCTTCCTTATGCAGGTGTAGAGCCAAGTTCAGGTTACCTCACAAATGTTTACTGCATTTTCTATTAAATAAATTAATTAATTAATTAATAATAAGGAAAAGAAATAAAATTAGGTATGGACAGCATTGCCCAAACGGTGTCAAAAGTTGTAAACCTGAATTTGAATCTTATTTGAATCTTAGTTATACTGTTTAGCTACTTATATTTGTTCACCCCAGTGTGTAGAAATGATGTTTTACTAATCCCATGAGGGAAAGTAGCTCATCCGTACGCCAGCCGAACTACAAAATAATGAATTGTCCTCTACGGTTTGTATAGACAGTTTCTAATCATGAAGCCTCTTTTTAAACCATTGGCTCCTTCAGACAGACGTGCTTAAAGAAACTGACATGCTGTTCCCTACAAACCTGGACAAAAGGTGCAGATAAAGTCCAGTGCTGAAATATCCAGCTTCTGGTTTAAGCTGTGCAGCAGTGAAACACATCAATGATTACAGGCGCTATTCAGCTGGACTTCCATAGTTAAACATCTGAAAACCAACAGTAAAGGTAAGTGGCCACAGGTATATGTATATAGGCACGGCGATCGAGTGTAAGTGAGGGAAGAAAGAGCATATAGAGAGGGTCTTTTAACCAGCCAAGAGCAGGAGCCTCCCTTTCAGCTCCCTACAGAGGATGGAAAACCATTCACTCCATCATACGCGGAGTCCCTGGCCTCCGGGACCGGTAACTTGTTTAAAGTAACTGCCCATCTACAAAAACACCCTTAAACCAGAGTATAAAAGATCACTAAACAGGAAGAACAGTGACCTTAATGAAGCAGCTGCAGCAGACACTACGACTGCACGGGAGATTAACTCAGAACACAACAACTCTGTCTGGCAAACCACACGCAGAGCAGCACAGAAGATCTCGCCGCTGCATCTATCGCCACGGTGACTGGAAAGATTTAATGAAACATTCTCAGAAATGTTCCCTAAAAGACAGGCTTTCTCAAAGACTTCAACCCGTATGGAGATGGTCATTTCTAACAGGCATAACGTATTACAGTAGGGCTGTACCCGACTCAGAATTTTGTCAGTGGAATCGGATTCGCCCGTCCTGGCCGACGATTCGACTATTCGTTCATGTTTTTTCTCCATATACATTATCTAGTAATCAGTAAATCAATTTGCATACGTTTCAGATCTGATGTCCTCATTTAGAAAGTCAGCAGAGTCACAGGATCATCATCAACTAAAAGAGACGTGGCATAATGAACGATCTGGAGCCTGATTTAATTACAGAATATAGCATCGGACAGGTTCTCAGTCGACTTAAAGGGTCTCCGACTGACAATTCGACTCGTCGACTGCTAGAGGGCAGCCCTATATTACAGTATGCTGCTATGGGCAAACAGTGGATATAGGCAGCACCACCTGATGGTTTGATTACCGAGAGAGCATAACGGGTCCTGTTCTATTGGATTTAGCGCAGCAGTGTGTGAAACGTTGACCACAAATTACCATAATTAGTTTTTTCTTTAAAAAATAAATAAATAAATAAAGTGGCACTTGGGCCTACAACAATTAATCAACTTTGTCAACTAAAAATATCAAGTAACTAATTTATTAGTAGATTAGTTGGGGACGTCATTTTCCCCAGTCCAATAAAGACCTGTAATCATAGAATTGAGTGTACACAGACAGTTTATATTCAAAAATAAAATTTAGATTTTTTTTTTTTTTTTTTTTTTATTTGATCAAGTGAAAACTAATTATTTTTGTTAATTTTTGCTGTAACTTTGCACATGAGTCTTATTTCTCTTTTGTTTTAGCAGGAAAATTAATTAAAATTGTTTCTTTTAAAAAAAAAAAAAAAAACCTTTAGTTAGAAAATATATATAACATCAAGCTGAATTCATAAGCTATTTGCTGTATAAGAATAACCAAGTGGTTAATATTCATCCAAATAACTGACTATTTGTTTCAGTTACTGATGGATTATTCCACTATCAAAATAATCATTTGTTGCAGCCCAAGTGTGTCTTTACTAGCTTGTCACTAAATAAACACACATATCGTAACACCAGGAAACGTCTCTAATATTATGATTGGCTACATCACCAACTCTGCTCAGCTTCGACTCTGCTGTCTATAAGAGATGCTGTATGACTATAAGCATGGCCTGAATTAGAGGAGCGTAGCTAAGCACCCCAGCAGCAGTGTTGCGAGCACATAGCGAGAACCGTGTTTGTTACCTCGTGTGTATAGACTCTGACAGGCACTCCAAACGCACGGGCCAGGCCGAAATCCGCCAGCTTGATCACACCCTTATTATCGATCAGCAGGTTCTGTGGCTTCAGGTCTCGATGCAGGACACGGCGGCAGTGACAGAACAGAATGCCCTCCAGGATCTGATACAGGTAACTCTACAGAGAGAGACACGATTCTGAATCAAAATCAGACTAAAATAAAGGAATTCATTCAGCTTAAGGGCTCCGTTTACATGGCTACTACTTTCTACTTTGACTTTGTAAAAACTGTTGCTTGCCAAACTGAGGACAAACAACGAATGTGTACAAATACACAAACCCTCTTGTGAGACCCCACTTTGCCCATTACTACCATTTTACTGGTAACAAAACAGTGAGCGGTGCTTCATCTTAATTTCCTTCATCTTCATTTCAATGGCATGTGCAGAAGCTAGCAGTTAACCGATCCATTAATTTTGAATGAATGGATTGGTGCCGCGGTAAGCACACTGTTTAAAAGCTACTGAAGAAGGAAATCTGAACACCTGCACGTAACAGCTCACAAGCAATTACAGCAATTCCTTTGGAAATTCCTTTATCAGTTACGTGGTTGAGATATCACGACACATGGACACTTGGCTCCATCACTCCTGATTGAGGCTGTGTCATGAAGTTAGAACTAGCTAAGACAAACTACATACAGTTGTGTTATTGACACAGGTAAACACACACACATGCCACTGTAATAAAACCACAGGTATACGTAGGTATTCATATAAACAATGTGGTATTTCTAATAAAGTAACACACATATACACACTGACTACAAACATATGTACGTCAGCACACCTTAACAAGCATGGGGTCCATATACTGTCCTGAAGGAATGGAGTCCAGGTACTTCTTCAGATCCATCGACAGAAACTCAAACACCAGGTACAGTTTCGACTCCTGCATCAGGACATCCAGTAGCCTAGACAGATAGAGAGACAGACCTCAGTATACGTTACTCAGCAAAATAATATCAGCGCTGTCCGCAGGTCTGTCTGCCTCGCTGTAGCGCTTGTGAAAGCTAACGGCCCTGTTCTGTTCTTTACTCTGGCTGGAGTTCTGTTTGACCAGAATGCTTGAAACTGAATAAGAGCTGGAAAATGTCGGTGTGGGCCGGTGTGACTCGCAGTGGAACAATAAGGCGCTAAAGTGGGTATTAGCCAAGAGCAACTGGCACTAGCCCTGGAGCTAAGGAGAAAATGCTCAGCTCTGGTTCCCATGTACATCCGGGACCTAGTAAAGGTTAATATCATTAAACACGTCATTGTCTGGTATAAATTATTCAGTCTTTTGCACTTATTGTTAGGTGAAAAAGTGTGTGTGTGTGTGTGTGTGTGTGTGTGTGTGTGTGGACAGGTGTGCATCTTGAGAGACTTGGACACACGACTACATAAGCATCTTGATGTGTGTTCCACAGCAGCCTCAAACCGCTGTGTCACTTCAATCAGAGATTTAAAGCAGCTGCTCTATTTTTCCTCCACCTCTACAGCTCATTTACAAGTCACCTTAGCGGTTCACATGGTCTGAATGTTTGTAACAGCACTCTCATTTACACAAACACAGCGAGAGACTGACGCAGTAAACGTGGACAGTACCCTCCTCCAGTCACAAAACATGACCAACGGAGACCCATTTGTGACACAGACAGATCAGCTACTGATGACGGAGGTCAAGGGTGAACAGGGCCAGTGACACTTCACTAATCCTGAGGGAAACAGCATGACTACAGCAGCCAGCGAGTTCCACAATTTACAAGAGATCTAAGCTCCATCCTGATTATATTAGTTTATCAGGCAGACGGCTGTCTCCCATCCAGACGGCAATAAGATCACAGAAGGACGAGCGAGTTTATAGCGGGTTAAACTATCAGATGTTTGTATCACACATGGAAGCAAGTGTTTGATGATTCATGAAGTATTTAAATACACACTGTGGAAAATCAGAGACACGTCTCCAAGGCTAAACGATACAGTCCGCTGTACTGGACGTTTACGTTCAATTCTGCTGAAATCGGGCTTTAAACAGCACACAGAACGTCCAGGTGTGTCCCGGCTGTGAGAAACACTGATCTGTTACATAGAAATAAAGGTATGTGAGCTTGTGAGGATGAGGATGTCAGTAATGTGAGTGCACATACCGTACGACGTTGGGGTGTTGAAGCTCTTTGAGCAGGGAGATTTCTCTGACCGCCGTACTGGGTACCCCCTCCTCCTCACTCTCTAAACGGATCTTCTTCAGGGCCACCACCTGACCTGTGGACTTGTGACGGCCTTTATACACCACTCCATACGTACCTGAGACAGGAGAACACAAATAACCAACAACAGGAAGAGTTTAGACTACCACGGCTAGAGTTGGGTATCGCCTGAACTTTACTGATTCCAACTGGAAATCTGCTTATCGATACCAGTTCTTATAGATTCCTAGATGGGGATAACAATGCCAGAATATCTTGATTTTTCACCTTTTGCCTGCGTGATTTGAGTTGTTTTGTATGTTATTGCCACATTATAAACAGTGGCAGCCACTATCCACCATGCCAAATTCTTGAACAATGTCAGTCATTTCTTCAGCTGCACTGCTGTTAGTTGTAGTGCAGTGCAGTTGTTCTACCACATCCGAGGACATGCTCTGGAGACATGCTCATCCAGCTGTTGCTGGTGAAGGCAACTTTGGACAGATGCTGCATTCGAGGTGTCGGAATCTGGAAAGTATTGATTTCCTGTTCCTACAGGATTTATTGGTGTACAGTGTGTGGTATAGTGATGAGCGATGTAGACATTACAGAAAATGACACTTATGACTGATCAGCTGTTTTGATTTAATAATAAAATGAACAACATATCGTTTGGTCGAGGGAGCAGATTCCTGTGTGACTATGGCAGTGTAAAGCTTTCATCTAGAGACAAAAATAATACATCATATCGCATCATAAGATCTTTGGTGACTTCCATCCCCACACGCTACATAGTACAATACTGTATTTTTGCTATGTCGTCCACCCACAGTATACAAGCAAGCCTTTAGCCAATCACATTGTTTTTCTTACAGTGCTCTGTGAGCCTCCTGACCAATCACAGCCCCAGATGACTTTCTGAGGGTGTTCCGATGAATCGACCTTGTCATGCGATCCAACAAAAGGAAAAGATCTTTAACCGTGTCGGATTCATTTCAGCATTGGCTGAAATTCACTTTAAAACACTCCTCACTCACCTTCTCCGATCTTCTCTATCTTCAGATAGTCTTCCATCTTTACAACCTCCTGAGGAGAGAAACATGGAAACAAAACCACAGTGTTCACTAGGTTTTACACAACCACCACGTCAAGACAGATCGTTTAACAGGTGGAAAGGTTCACACACATCCAAATTTGCCCAAATTTTGGAGGAAAAACAGTGAAAATGTCTTTACAGCCACACGTCCCACAGCAGAGTGAGCTTTTTGCGGGTGTGTTTTTAAGCACTATAGAATTTGGGTTCCCAACATCTATAATATTAAATTTTTAAATAAAATAATTTAGCATGAATATGATTTTTTTACAAGATTTATACGAATCACTGCAGACATAAATGCAGCAATACTGAAATACTAAAGATCAACACAAGATGTTACTCCAGAGAGACCTGGACCAAAGATTGCATACTATCCTCCATGAACGATGTAGACATTACAGAAAATGGCACTTATGACTGATCAGCTGTATTGATTTAATAATAAAATGACTCAAACTAATACAGTGCAGGTCCAACTGAGAACAAATGTCACTGCAATGCATTTAAAGATAGAAACAACTGACGTAGAGCAATAAAACCGGCCCTAAATATACTTTACAATCTGAATCCAGCAGCAAATGTGTATGTCGACACCATTAACCACTTACACGGTTCATATATGTGGAGGTCTCGCTGCTGAGGTGTAAAAGAATCTGAAGCGACAGTCACACCTGAACACACGGTTAATGAAGTTAGCCTGCTAGCATGTTAGCCTGCTACTTAAAGCTTCGGTTAAACTCCAGCTGCTGGTGGTTTAACCGACTGTCACCGCTCTCACTAACTCAGTTTCAGATATAATTTATATTTATATCTAGTTTTAAACTGGACGTTAAACCGAATACAGCGCTCTGAAGGTCACCGCAGCTGAGTTTACTGCCGTTAGGTGAACTTCACTTACTGCTAAAGTCGAACTAGAGCTCTAAAGCTAAAGCTAACGCAGAGCGGGGGTAAAACCAGAGCTATCAACGACCGAATTTAAACATTTATTAATAATAAAGTAGATTAACTGACCTGAACTGTGGGTAAATCTGCTCAATCCTCCGTTAGAGCAGTGCTGTGTGTGAGAGGACTCTCGGCTACTGGAGGATCTCTCCGTTCAAACTGACCGCCCTGACGCAATTCAAAACGGACCAATCAGAGCGCTCGGAGACAATTCAAATGGGCCAATCAGGCGGCAGGAGCGCTGCGGCGGGAGCGGCGTGCTTTACAGCGCGACCTGAACGATAAACCGGAACACAAACGATCTGACACTGAAATTCCAGTCCTGTATCGATTTTATTTTTATATATTTTATATATCTATATTGTTTATAGATTTTATTTTAATAGTAAGTGCTTAATAAGGGATGTATATATACAGTGTTCTGTTATTTATTTTTCTGTAATATAAACACAAATACATTTAAATACAATACGAAAAACAACAGGAATTTCTTGTTTTCAAATAGCCGTTGATTTTTTTAATTATACAATAAATAAATAATCTATTGATCACATTTCAGATTTAGCAATATATTAATTTTCCACTTCATCCTAGTGTAAAAAAACACTTTAGGAATAGTCATGTGTTCATTTCCAAATTTCTGGCCTTTTCCATTCAGGTTGTTGTTTTTTTTTTGTTTTTGTTTTTGTTTTTTTTCTCGTTTTTGCACATTTTCAAAATTCATAAAACAGTGGTGAAAGGAAAACCCGCTTATGTAAAGTCAGCCTAAGACTAGCCACACCAGAATTCAGAATGTTCAGCACAGGATCTGAGAGGATTCGGCATGTTGAGGTTGCAGTTTGAGGAGCTGGTGTTGGAATATAACGGTGCTGACTCACTTTCATACAAAATCATTTTAGCAGTGTTAGCATGCTGTTAGCATGTAACATGTATATCATTTTCACTTCTTAAAGACCTCGTCATACAGATTATCCAGTTATAATCCAGGGGAATTATATGTAGGACAGCAGTATTGCTCATGTTTATAAGGTGAAAACCGGTTTAGAGCTGGAATATACCGCACACTGCAGGATGACGTGACTTGGGAGTAGTCACCGAAGTGCACTGGTCTGTTTTTACTGCTCATTTGGATGAATTATGCATGTGTCTGTCTAATGGATCATTAGCGGTGTGTTGATCATGCTGATCAGCAGAGAAGAGACAGTGCTCTCTAAAACACAGGGTTTACTAAATGTCCTGCGGTACCGCCGAGCACCACACGAGGGCACTGCAGCGCTGTTTATGAGTGTAGTGTAATTCAGCAGAGCGCCAGTAGGAGCGCTGTTCCTCTGTAAAGTGCTGCTGTCTGTTGTCAGCTCATTAAAAGCACATTAAAATACACATGATTTATACAGAAGCGTTCTGTTCATCTGTCGTTCATCTTCTGCCTCGTTTCACCTTTTACCTCCATCTGAAGCTGTGTGTGATGGTGGGTCGGTGTGTCTCACAGTGAAGCAGTGTAGAACATTCTGTCTGAAGGTCAAGGTCACGTTCAGATCATCATCAGGCGTTAATCCAGTCTGCTCAGACACATCGGGCACAGAGAGCAGCCCATATCCTGCTTTACCCTCTATTTATTTTATCTTCTATGATTTAAATCATTTCTTGATCATAATTGATCTTTACCTCCTTTTATCCTTTACAGTTGACTGATATATACAAATGAGCTCTGTTTTGATTGGCCATCCTATACTGTACTTCATTCACAAAGCAGTCCAGGCTGAAACACTTCTTATAATGTATAAATGGGCGGGGCTAATCTGCTGTAAAGTGAATGGGTGAAGTTAAACTGCTATAGTATGAATGAGCGAAGCTAAACTGCTGTAGGCTGAATGGATGGGGATAAAATGGCTGACTGAGTGGGGCTAAACTGCTGTTGTATGAACAGGTGGGGCTAAACTGCTGTAGTATAAAGTGGTGGGGCTAAACTGCTGTAGTATAAACAGGTGGGGCTAAACTGCTGTAGTATAAACAGGTGGGGCTAAACTGCGGTAGGCTGAATGGGTGATGTAGTATGAATGGGCGGAGCTAAACTGCAGTAGGCTGAATAGGTGTTGAAATATGAATGGGCGGGGCTAAACTACTGTGGGCTGAACAGGTGGGGCCAAAATAGCGGAACGGGCAGGGCTAATATACTGTAGTGTGAATGGGCGGGACTAAACTGCTGAACTATGAATGGGCGGGGCTAAACTGCTGTGGGCTGAATGGGTGGAGCTAAACTTCTGTAGACTGAAAGGACAAGGCTAAGCGTCTGTTGGCTGAACAGGCGGGGCTAAACTGCTACTCAGCCTGGACTGTTTTTTGAATGAAAATCACCACTGGACAGCCAATCAGAATGGAGCTTATTTACATATCTTTCTTAAAGACACAGTACCAGAAGCAGTCTGTAAATGGAAGCAGACTGAAAATGACCAAGTAGAAATGAATTTTAGGTATATAAAACCACAGAAGGGTTATCAGTGGAGCTCAGAGAGGATATATATATATATATAGATAGATAGATAGATAGATAGATAGATAGATATAGATATAGATGTAGATATACATACATATATATGTATAATAGTATGTAGGATGTTCAGTACTCTCTTCACTGCTGGTTATTATTGAATCTGGGCGAGAGAGTCTCTCAGGTCCATTTGCCCCAGATTTACCCCGCTATCAAAATCCACCACTCTCCTTCACCTTCACACCCCAGTACACACCCCTGCAGCTTCACACACTTCACCACTCACTCTACACAGGCTTTGAGCATCCAATTACATTACACCCAGTCACCTCCATACAACACACACAAGAACAGCAACCACAGCAATGATGATGATAATAATAATAATAATAATAATAATAATAATAATAATAATTGCACAGTATTAAGAGCCATTTCTCATTAGATTCTTTGGTAACCCTGCGTTCACGTCCTCCTTGGGATAACTATAATGAGAGATGTTAAATCATTTGATGTTTTGACGGCTAATTAGACTACAAAGCAAAGATTAACATGTGACATAAACTGTCATGACATCAAAGATCATGATGTTCGTCCTTACAGTCATTGGCACTGACTCTGCATGGTCTGCTTTGACATGTTTATGACCTGGTATAAGATTTTAATTGAAGTACCAACAAATTATTATCCTGCCTGGGCTGTGGAGCGACACACTGCCCCAGCTGCTGGTGTGATGATCTGGGGAGCCATAGCATACGACAGTCAGTCACCCCTTGTAGTGATACGAGGGACACTAACAGCTCAGCGATATGTGCGGGACAATCTCCGGCCACATGTGTTCCCTCTCATGGCAGCTGGTATTTTTCATGCTCGCCCACACACGGCAAGGGTTTCCCAGGAATGTTCCGCCAGATTCCAACACTTCCTTAGCCTGCCTGGTTGCTAGATTTATCGCCAATCGAGCATTTATGGGACCATTTGGGACACCAGAATCGGTGACCTACGAGTGTGCAGGATCTACAGACCCATCTGGAACACATGTGGACAAACGTGCTATTTTGTTGTCAATAAATTTCCAGCTATTCTTTTTTTAGTGACGGGAAAAAAGGAAAAACACATTTAACAGAAAATGACTCTGCAGCTTAATATCATTTGAGTGTTTGAGGTGTTCACTCTTTACCTCCATTCCAGCTTCTATTCACCTCAGGAGACTTACGTTCAGCTCCTCAGAGAGACACACCTCCAAAGTTCAGTCTTAGAAGCTGGTTTAGCATTTTCTGCTTCTTCTCACCATCCAAATAACCCCAATACACATTCAGGGCCGGAGCAGCATGGTACGTGTTGACACCCACAGCTGGGTTTATGATTCCGAAACTCCAGTGACTGTAAATCCCTACAGAGTGAATATTAATCAGATTATTCGATTATCTCACCTTTCATCTGACTGGCTCTTTCCTTTATCAGGTCTTTATCTTCTCCTCAGCCAATCAGAGTGCAGTAAATCTGCACATTAATGAGGTGTTTAGTATGGAAATGGTGTGTTTGCCCTGCTGATGTGTTTAATTAAACTCCGCTCCTCTGAGTCTGCCAGACTGAATGAAAGCTTTTGTTCCAGGATGAATCAAATCATCTGACTGTAATTATGAAGCACGCTGCGCTCCACTGCTTCACAATCCGGCTGCTGGACCATACGCAGGTCAATTACAGTGACTGGTCAAAAATCAAATACAGCCTTAGCAGCAGTCGGAATTTAGCTTTTGTCCATTTTTTGAGATTATTTAAAGGGCCAGTACCAGAGAAAACGTCTGTTTATGATATAGAATGTAAACAATAGAGCTAAACTGCTGTAGGCTGACTGGGTGGAGCCAAACTGCTGTAGTCTGAATCTGTGGAGCTAAACTGCTATAGGCTGACTGAGTGGGGCTTAACTGCTGTAGGCTGACTGGGTGGAGCCAAACTGCTGTAGGCTGAGTGAGTGGGGCTAAATTGCTGTAGGCTGAATGAGTGGGGCTAAACTGCTGTAGGCTGACTGGGTGGAGCCAAACTGCTGTAGGCTGAATGTGTGGAGCTAAACTGCTATAGGCTGAGCGAGTGGGGCTTAACTGCTGTAAGCTGAATGGGCGGAGCTAAACTGCTGTCGGCTGAGTGAGTGGGGCTAAACCGCTGTAGGCTGACTGGGTGGAGCCAAACTGCTGTCGGCTGAACGGGTGGAGCTAAACTGCTGTAGGCTGAGTAAGTGGGCTTAACTGCTGTAGGCTGACTGGGTGGAGCCAAACTGCTGTACACCAAATGGGTGGAGCTAAACTGCTATAGGCTGACTAGGTGGAGCTGAATTGCTGTAGGATGAATGGGTGGAGCTAAACCGCTGTAGGCTGAATGGGTGGAGCTAAACCACTATAGGCTGAATGGGTGGAGCTAAACTGCTATAGGCTGAATGGGTGGAGCTAATATTATAATAAACAAGTGTAATATATATAATATACTGTTATATAACCTCTCTCTCTTTCTCCTCTCTCTCTCCCTTTCTCTCTTTTTCCCCACATTAGTATTCCTGTACTGGCTCTGTTGCCATGGTGAAAGCATGTGCTTTTGTTGCGTTGCCATGGAGACAACATCCTCCTTTAACATCCCTGGAATCATTTGCTCTTCATACAAGCTGCATTCTTCATCCTCTCTCTCTCTCTCTCTCTCTCTCTCTCTCTCTCTGTGTGTTATTATTATGGTCTGGCAGTTTTGCTGGCTGTAATATGAAGCAGTAGCATGTTTGTAGTTTTCTCTGCCGAACAGAAATAAAAGGCAACGTGTTATTAATGTTCACCTGTTAATGTGTTTCTCTTATTGATATATATTCATGTGTAATCCAGATCTGAATGTAATGCCGTTGTAATAGAACTGGTTGTAATGTAAACCCCACAATACTATAAACATGAATTAAACACCTAATGCTGACAATAAAGCGAATAATATTGTGAATACTATTTTAATATCAGTCACACATACAGGCCTGGCTGTTTACATGTCTTAATATTGTGTATAATGTGAATGCACTAATGCTAAAATGCTAATAAGGACGGTCTTATTAAACTCCCCCTAGCATCACAGATATTAAAGTGAAACCTGCCTCTAGCTGTGTAATAGCGCAGACCGCTGTCATGAGCTGAGGGCTTATTCGTTTGCTAACTGGGGAAAAAGCTATTTTATCATTGTAAAATTATTAATATCATTAATATTGTTATAATCATATTTATGCCATTAAAATATCTATAAACTGATCTTAGGTACACATTGGTCTATGTCACATCTCTATACGGCCTCCTGTGGGTTTGTATTTTAATATAGGCTGATTCCAGCTGAAGGTCAACTTCACACGGCATCCTTACAACTTCACACCATCCCTACTCGTCATCTTCCTTTCCAAACTCCATCTCTCATGGCTGCTGATCTCCTTTCTGCCGTTTCTCATGGCTGATATCAGGGCATACGGATCATGCACCGCTTTCCCGCTGCCTATCTCGGCTCTCGTTGGTGCCTGAGGGACAGACACACAAAACTTTTACTGCTGCTACAAACACAAGAGACCAGAATGAGAACCATACCAAGAAAATAAAAGCAGCATGGAATTCTGATCTCTCTGCATGTATATGTATGAAAGCTGCTACATACACTCATCATCAAAAGAATAGCTGCACCCCAAAGGAATCAACCAACAGGAATGTAACTTGGTGGGTAGGACATGTGGTCGGGGTACGTGTTAAAGAACCTACTATTCTTTGTAAACTGGGAACAAACCTTTTGGGTTCTGAACCTATTGGTTTTTGGTGGAAATGCGCCAAACGGTTCAGAATTAGGTGCATAAACTGAAACAGAACCAGTTCCAGGTTGGCGGGAAAAGCCAAAGGGTGGTGCTGTAGCAGACTGGTTCTCCCAGCTGGTTCTTCATAGCCTTGTAACTGTAACTATAGCTGGGATCCCTTGGGAAAACTCTACAATATGCCGTATCATACACTATAAAGTATCCGCTCGTCTGCCTTCACACGCATATGAACTTGAGTGACATCCCATTCTTAATCCATAGGGTTTAATGTGATGTCGGCCCACCCCTTACAGCTATAACAGCTTCAACTCTTCTGTGAAGGCTTTCCACAAGGTTTAGGAATGTGTTTATGGGAATGTTTGACCATTCTTCCAGAAGCACATTTGTTAGGTCAGACATTGATGTTGGACAAGAAGGCCTGGCTCAGAGTGTCCGCTCTAATTCATCCCAAAGGTGTTCTATTGGGTCAAGGCTCTTTCGACCATCAAACCAATCAAACTTTACACTCAGCACAATGCAATCAAACAAGTACCGTTCTCCTGGAAACCGCCAAACCCAGACTCGTCCATCGGATTGCCAGACGGAGAAGCGTGATTGGTCACTCTAGAGAACACGTCTCCACTGCTCTAGAGTCCAGTGGCGGCACTTTACACCACTGCATTCGACGCTCTGCATTGTGCTTGGTGATGTAAGGCTTGGATGCAGCTGCTCGGCCATGGAAACCCATTCCATGAAGCTCTCTGCACACTGTTCCTGAGCTGATCTGCAGGCCACATGAAGTTTGGAGGTCTGTAGTGATTGACTCTGCAGAAAGTTGGTGACCTCTGTGCACTATGTGCCTCAGCATCCGCTGACCCTCCACTTTGTGGCCGAGTTGCTGTCGCTCCCAATCACTCCCACTTTGTTATAATCCCACTGACAGTCGACTGTGGAGTATTTAGTAGGGAGGAAATTTCACGACTGGACTTGTTGCACAGGTGGCATGCAAACATGGTACCATGCTGGAATTCACTGAGCTCCTGAGAGCGACCCATTCTCTCACTAATGTCTGTAGAAGCAGTCTGCATGTCTAGAGGCTTGGTTTTATACACCTGTGGCCATGGAAGTGATTGGAACACCTGAATTCAATGATTTGGATGGGGGAGTGTTTACTTTGATGTGATTAGAGTACAATACGTGTTCTGTTTTGCGCTTAATGTTGAGAAACTGTACTTTGAAGAAATGACAATGAAGCTGGCCATGACACACACTGGCAGCGCCCCCTAGTGGCAGCACATATAAAAAGTAACAGCCCTGCTGGTAGAATAAGACCTTTAGTACATTCCCCTGTTTCCATTCCTGACCTTTACCCTCTTGCTTCTCTCGCTTACCCAGCACTGTGTGGGTATGTGTCACTGTAGAATAACGAGCTTCATTCACTTCAGTGCTGCGGTCAGCTCCTCACTGACCACTCTATTATCCTCCACACAGCAGTCTGGGGTCAGCAGTAGCTGCTGCATGGTTCTCCTGGCGAGAGGGCTCTGTCTCAGCACAGCGGAGAGATTTAATAAAGCATTAGTGCTGTGAGACAGAGGACCTCACTCAGCTCCTGCAGCCAGAGAGCGCGTTCCAGAGAACGGCTTCCAAGCGTCTTCCTTTCACTGTTTATGAGTGAAGAGATGTTTGTATCATCTCTGTAAAACAGCTATCAGGCCAGCACTGTAGGCCCTGTTCACAGACCTGCTAAAAGCAACAACTCACTCGTCAATGCTGGTTTATGCTGGTCACCCTGCACAGCACCCAACGTCCAAAATACAGCACATGCTGGTCTGGCTGTTTTATTACTTCAGCTCACCGTCCCAGCTGGCAGGGAACGTTCCCCAAACTTTGGCTGACGGTACCTACAAGTTCTAATAATGTTTTAAAGAAAGCCTTTGAAGGTTTTAAAGATGTTTATCATTTCAAGTAATGTTCCTATCAGACGTTTTAACCAGAACATTCCGAGGATGTTGTAATGATGGTGTATGTGCTGCAAATTGTGATGCAGGATGCTGTTTTAGGGAATGTTCTCCTGCATTCAGGAACATCATTCGAGCATTTTTAGAACAAAACTTTTCTAGTCGGGATGGAAAGGTCACTTCATCTTTGAAATAGCTGCTGAGGATGTGTCTGGACAAGACAGGAGACCAAGCCGAACAAGGTACTTTGCTTCTTCAGGAATCAGAGTACAATAAGGTCAGCTAATATCTACTCCAGTATTCACTAACTCCTGAAGATCTCCTTTCCTGTGGAGTCTGGTTCCACTCAAGGCCACCACACCTGCTCCAGCTCATTAACCTGTTCAGAAGGCCTTGATTCTTTAGCAATACGTAAGGGAGGTCCAGCATGTTAGCCGCAGGTGGGAGCTAAACTCTACAGGACTGTCACGCCTCCCTCCATCTCTGTAGTCGGTAACACTTTGGAAGCTGACTCTCCTGGATACCAACTCCCAGAATCCTCTGGGAGATCATATATTTCCTACTTCCCCTGAATCCACCAATCACCAAATGTTCTCCAGATCCAGATCACCGGAGTACTAACCGTTCCCAGCTAGCTTTCAACAGACTCTATAAAGACTGGTTCAGTTTGTATTCACCTCGAAGTATTGCCCAAGTTTGTGGTAGCCCTTTTTGCCCAAAAGAACTCTGGTTCTGGAACTGGTCTATTCAGGGAACCAGTCTGTGTTTGCAGTAGTTTTTACTGGAACCAAGGAACATCAAAAGCTTCATGTGGACTGTTTTGCTGTTTTGATTTTGCGGTTCACTTTGAGAGTTTCACTGTCTTTCTGGGTTTCGCTTTGGTTTGCTTCCTGGTTTGCTCTTTTCCATGTGCCCTACGGTCTTTGCTCGTCCTCTTCTGGTTTTGACCTTTGCCTGTTTGTTGAGACCAGTTTGGAACTTCCCTTTCTTGTAGTAAAGCTTTCTCGCTGTGTTTTAACTGTGAGTGTTTGGCCCCTTTTAAGGGCAGTAGACCTCCAGGACTAGAGTAGGTGACCACTGGTCTATGGAGAGATATAATGATGGACAGATGAAAATATCCATAACTAAAAACTGGAGATAGATTTGACAAATAAACATACAGAGGAGCATCTTGCACCATCTTGGTCCTACTGTAGACTGTAACACTTGTAACACATGTAAAGACAGCCCATCATATATTGATTAGCTGACATTAGCTGACCTCTTAATGCTCGTTAACACTCATTTCTGTTCTTCTAATGACTGAAGCCCAACAACATCATACTGATGAAGATCTGATGATCAATAGTAGATGATTTTCAGCTCTCCTTCAGTCAGCAGATCCATCCACTTGGGGAAGAAGGCTCACGCTACATGATGTTGTTCTGCACATGTTGTGCAATTACACAGTTCCACCAGAGAGGTCTCCAAATCCCCAATTATCACCAAGAGCAGTTTTGCCATCCTGTTTTTTATGGGCTGCAGAGACTAGTAGACTTTACTGCTGGACGATGATGCTTTAATCTGGATGTCAACTAGTCACTGATCACGTGATTATGACACTAACCACCTTGACACCTCTGAGAAGACAACAGGTGAGGAGCCTGGTTATTCCAGGGTTCATATATCAGGTTTCCTGAAGGCTAGCAATGAGAGCCAGGGCTCATTCTCTGGTGATCTACAGCACTACTGAACATGGGTATCTCCAGTTTCCTGAACACTACAGTAAAAAGTCCTGTGTGGTAAGAGAGGGAGCATAACACCCTATAATCCTGTTTAGTTTGAAGTAGGTTGCTCTTGTTTTTTCTGGTCGGGAACATATTTACGAGATTCCGGGCTCTGTATTTTCAGTTCCCTGAAGGCTAGCGATCCAGGGCTCTTTGGAAAGGCCAGGTCACATTCTACTCACTTTCATTACATGACTGTTGATTTTAAAAGGTTGTGGCTAATTTAGCAAGTTAGCTAACATAACCAGTGGTGCACTGGGCAGCGCTGTCGCCTCACAGCAAGAAGGTTCTGCGTTCAATTCCCCAGCTGGAGTGTCTTTGATAAACATGTCCAGGCTGTCCAGGGTCTTTCTTGCTTTCCACCCAGTGAGCACCTGGACAGGCAAAGTGAGAGTGAGCTAACATAACCAGACTGGCAGATTTTCTAGCTAATGTTAGGTAGCTTAGCCAGCAGTGAGCTAGCTGTGCTAGTCTACTATAACTTCAGTACAGCACCTCTTATGTTATAGCTCCACTATGTAGCTGTACAGTTACAGACTGTAGTCTTTCTGCTGCTGTACAGTTTATCAGTCCTCCTCTACCGCTTCATCATTGGTCAGATTCTGACCAGGTTTCTGGGTTTCTACACTGCTCAGTGTCAAGACTAGGCTGACTGAGGACCACCTACCCAAAAATATCTGAACATCGCAGTGCTATGGACAAAAACTGATTGTTGATGCAACACTAGAAGACGACCAACATCGACTGCACATTAACTGATGAGCTACAGTGTCACACTGCAGGCCAACCAGGTGGGTTTCTGATAAAGTGGCCAGGGCGTGGCTGCACATGGCACGGCTGGAATTTGAACCTGAATCAGGTTCATTTACAGAGTGTGGCTGCTGTGGTTCCTACGGTAACTGCATGTAGTGATGTCATACTGGGCTCTGCATGGCAGCAGGAGTGTTTGCACATACATACCTTTTTATTCCTCCATTAGCGATGCTTGTTGCTACGGTAACCCGTGACATCTCTATTCCTGGAAAAGCTGGAGCTCACTCACTGTTTTCCTTTCTTTTTCAAGAGGCGAGATCTATCCCTCGTTCACCCCTCTCTCTCTGTTTCTCTTTAACTCTGTCTCTCTCTCTGTCTCTCTCTCTGTCTCTCTCTCTCTCTCCATCTCTCAGTCATCTGTCTCTCCTTCACTACCCCCCCCCCACCCCTTCCACTGATGGTGTGAAACATGTAAGCAGGCAGGAGAGGAGAGTGTAACCATGGTGATGGGGTAGAGGAGAGATCGTCGTGGCAACGTCTTTTGATGGGTGGGAGGAGTGGTTGATGAGCCTTTGTATGTGTCTGTGACGCTCCCTCTGTCTTTTCCTCTTTCTCACCCTCTTTTCTCTCCTTTCTCTCCTTCTTTTCTCTCTCTCTCTTTCTCTCATCTCATCCCCAGTATATTAGTGTTATATCTGTAGCAGGTGGCATCTGTTTGAGACTGAAATATTCTTTCCAGGTTTTCCCTGAAACACCTGAACTGAGGAGTCAGACAGAATGTGTTTCTGCATCTGATTCGCCAATTCCCCCAGTCTCCAATACCTACATTTAGAGCTTAGAGTTATACACTCGACCTAACGAGAAACTGTAGAACAGACTCCGTTTATACCACAATACCCACATTTAGAGCTTAGAGTTAATACTGCATTTGGGAGGGGGGCTTTTGNGTCTCCGTTTATACCACAATACCTACATTTAGAGCTTCGAGTTATACACTCGACCTAACGAGAAACTGTAGAACAGACTCCGTTTATACCACAATACCCTACATTTAGAGCTTAGAGTTAATACTGCATTTGGGAGGGGGGCTTTTGTAACACATTACACAACATCCCTCTGCAGGTTTAAACCACCCACCAGTCTTCACCAATCACTGCCATAGACATTTAATCACTAACCAATCACTGCCATAATCAATATACACTCTGCGTCTAACCACCCACCAGTCACTGCTCTAATCAATACATGCCCTGCGGCACATCAGAGAGAGAGAGAGAGAGTCTGTGACAGACAGAGATGAATACATTAATACATATACAGTAATTAATATGATATTCCAGCAGGTTTTGTTTTGGCCAGATATCACCGACACATTCTCTCAGCCAGAACACAGAGAAAGTGCATTACTTCCATTCCATTCCATTACTCAGCACGCTGACTCACTGGAGTGTAACAGAGTGGACCGGGCCAAGTTCTCCATTAACATCTACAGCTCCAATTATATCTTATTAAACGAATAGTTCTGGTCCTAAAATCTGTTTGCCTGAGCCACGGTCAACGCCGTTGTAAAACACACTGACCACCTCACAACACCTGAACCCTGTATTATTTATCATGTCACCAAACATCCTTGTGCAGTAAATCTAATAATCTTTGACTCTAATGCTGCTGTATGGATCTGAGGCTGTAGTTCCATACAGTAGTTGGATCTAAGGCTGTAGTTCAGTAGTGTAGTTTGGCCTGAGGCTGTAACTCTGTACAGTAGTTGGATCTAAGGCTGTAATTTAGTAGTATAGTTGGGTCTGAGGCTGCAGTTCAGTACTGTAGTTGGGTCTGAAACTGTAGTTCAGTAGGGTAGATTGGTCTGAGACTGTAGTTCAGCACTGTAGATTGGCCTGAGACTGTAGTTCAGTTAGAGTAGATTGGTCTGAGACTGTAGTTCAGTACTGTAGTTGGGTCTGAAACTGTAGTTCAGTAGAGTAGATTGGTCTGAGACTGTAGTTCAGTACTGTAGTTGGGTCTGAAGCTGTAGTTCAGTAGAGTAGATTGGTCTGAGACTGTAGTTCAGTAGAGTAGATTGGCCTGAGACTATAGTTCAGTACTGTAGTTGGGTTTGAGACTGTACTTCAGTAGTGAGGTTGGGTCTGAGGCTGTAGTTCAGCACTGTAGTTTGGTCTGAGGCTATAGTTTAGCATTGTAGGTTGGTCTGAGGCTGTAGTTCAGCACTGTAGTTTGGTCTGAGGCTGTAGTTTAGCATTGTAGGTTGGTCTGCGGCTGTAGTTCAGCACTGTAGTTTGGTCTGAGGCTGTATTTTTTCAAAAGCGGTAGTTTGTGAAAGGAATACAATCTGTTGTGTGGGTGATTATGCCATTTGCCAGGCAGTAATATTATTATGAGTGAGTCTAAATGGACCAGTGAGTGAGAGATTAGTCATGTTGCCGTGGTAACCACTGGACGAGTGTCCTGGGAGCTGGGCGGCCATGCTGGATGAGAGCTGAACATATCTCCCTCCCACACATACACACACTAACACACTCACGGCTGAGCTGTGTCCTCCTCAGATGTGCCGCCATGGTAACGGCATCCCCTCTCTGAGCGACTGTAGCAGCACTGCTCACATAAAACAGAGCTTTAAATACCCCCAAACCTCCTTCTGACCACCTACCGGCCTTTCTCACGTTACCCTGGGTTAGGGCAGGAGGTGCAGGGGCAGGTTATGGTTTAGAACACAGTGCTGTTTTATAGCTGGCGTTGTAGTTATACACTTTCTCCTTCTTCAGTTATAAACCCTTCATATAATGTGCGGTTTAAATTGTTCATTTCAAAACATGATATACACAATGACCACTGTAGACATTTCATATCCCAAATCACCCAGAAGTTTTAGACATCTTCATGTGACACGTAACATATTTACATTTTTTTTTTAATTTCTGATGCTAAGAATGTCCATCCGACAGGTAGATCTGCTTCCTTCAGCAGACGCTGTGTCTGGTTCCCAACATTAGCTCTGATTACAGCATTAAAGCAGAAACAGAGCACTGCACGCGAGAGGGACCATTCAAACACAAACCTGACGCAGCATTAACGCTGCACACTGACTGTAATTCAGCTACAGATACTATGTTAAAGTAGAGAGACCGTTAAACCTGCCTTCGTGGACTGGAGCACAGAACTAACTCCCTTCATTTACTAACACTCTACACACAATAACTGAACACTGCAGGAACACCAGCACTTCTACAATAAGAGCCCCATGTACTTCTGATCTATAATATCAGTGCACTAAAGCATTTATTATGCACTGCACACTTTATATTACTCATATAAATAATAATAATAATAATACTAAATAAATAAATAAATAAATAAATAAATAAATAAATAAATAAA
>CM067483.1:1182339-1197573 GCA_034552555.1 Semaprochilodus insignis | reverse complement strand
CCATTTCTCTTTTGCTTTTCTTTCTCTATTTTTTCTTTCTTTTTCTTTTCTCAGTATTTGCTTCATTTCAATTTCTCTCTCCCTGTCCCTCTCTCCCTCTCTCTCTCTCTCCCTCTGTCTCTCTCTACCTCTCTCTCTTCATGCCACCCCCACGCCCCCTCCCTCTCTCCACGCCCCTCTCTCTCTCGCTCTCTCTCTGTGTGAGTGAGCGGTGTGTGTGTGTTTGGAGTGTGTGAGTGTGTGTGTGTGTCTGACAGCATCTCTCTCTTTCTCTCTCACACACACGCGGGCGTGCGAGCTCTGCGAGCGGAGCGGTGTGGAGAGTGTGTGTACAGGGCGTGTGTGTGTGTGTGTGTGTGTGTGCGCGCGCGCGTATGAGTGTGTGTTGCTCCATGCTGGACCGAGTGGGGAGTTCAGGTCACTTCAGTGCTGCTCCGTTCAGTTCTGGAGGATTTTAGGAGATTTCAGGAGATCATGAGTGAAGAAGCCAAAGAGAAGAGCTCCTCCAAACCCACTCACAGGAAGAAGAAGGGAAAGAAGGTAAGCACGCTCTCACTGCTTTGCTTCTCTTTCACCACACTCTGTCTATCTCCACTGTTTTCATCTCCCTCTCTCTCAGACTGTCTTTCTCTCTCTCTCTCTTTATCTCAGACTCTCTCTCCCTCTCTCTCTGTCTTTCTCTGGTTGTGTTTATGGTGACCGACTGAGCTGAACATTTATAGTGTAGTGTTTGTAGTGTGTGTAGTGTGTCGTATATGTAGTGTGTATGTAGTGGGTGTAGTATATGTGTAGTGTGTGTGTAGTTTGTGTGTGTTCAGTGTCTGTAGTTTGTGTATTTACTGTGTGTAGTTGGGTGTAATGTGTGTAGTGTGTGGTGTGTTTATGTGTGTGTGTAGTTGATGTGTAATATATAGTGTGTATTGGTTGTGCGTTGTTGTTTTTATTGTTGTTGTTGTTGTTATGGTTTCAGTCACTCGCTCTGCTGGCCTGATGGATCTGTTGTTGAATCAGTTATTAGTGATTGATTATGGATGATGTTATTGATGATGCAAAGCTCCACCTACCCTGTTCAGGGTGATATTCTCTCAGATCCCAGCCTCAAGCTCATTCACAAACACTGTTATTAAAATTATGATTATTATTTTTAAAGTATGTAAATAATATATGTAGTAATAATATTAATAATAATAATAATAATAATAATAATAATAATGTGTGTGTGAATTCCAGGATGAAAATCGGAATGAATACAGTTATTGGCGATTTATTGAGGATTGTGTGTGCTTTATTGATGGTCATATTGATGACTTCTGGTGCTTGTTGAGGTTATTGAAGAGTTATTAATATTACTAATTATATTATTGATGGTATTGCTGTCTTATTGATGGTATTGCGATGTTATTGATGATTATGAGCTCATGTGTCTCTGTGCTGTGTGTTATATAACGGTGTGTGTGAATGACAATATCACACAGTCAGGAGAGCGTGTGTGTAGGGGGTTATTTGTTGACAATTTGGTTTGGGTGTGTGTGAGTGTGTGTGAGTGTGTGTGTGTGTGTGTGTGTGTGTGTGTGTGTATGTATGTGGGTGGGTGGGTGTGTGAGCGTGTTTCCTCTTGCTGGGTTTAATCTGCCGCTGCATTGGTCTCTTGGCTGTTGGATGGGTGGATCTTGTTGGTTACTGATGGTTTATTGATGGTTTATTGACGGTGTATTGATGATTATGTTTGAGGTGTCTCCATGATCTGTGTTACGTGGTAACAGGGCGGGGTGTTGATCTTCAGGGTGTTGATACTTCAATACTACCAAACATCACAGAATCCAGTACTTTATAAATCTGGTAATCGGTGTAATCAGAGTCAGTGAGCCAATAAGCATGAGCAATCTGATTGGCTGTGTAAATCACAGAATGTAAACATGCTATTAACATATCAGTGCTTTTTCATTGGTCTGTAATCATTGCAGTCAGTAGACACACCCACTGATTTATGCTGTAAGCCACACCCACTTCCAGTCTGGGCTTCAGTTCCCCAGTCTGTTCCTCCATTTGTAATATGGAGATCAGACTACTCAAATTTAGCCCAATTTTGTTTCAGGCACGATTTTATTGTAGTTGACAATTGTCCAGTGTCTGCCCTAAACTTGAAGGTCAGGAACGAGGACTGGACCGTGACATCATGGAAGAACAGCTGGGTGGCATCCCCACGGCCCCCCAGTGACCTATGATGTCGTGCAAGGATGAAAATTATGATTGTTGGCCTCAAGCATTAAGTATTGCCAGTCACTTATGGCACTAAGATAGGTCTGAAGTCTTGAGTTGTTCTCTGATAAGTCTGAAGTGTCAAGCTCTTCTTTGATTGGTCTGATGTCTCAAGTTGTTCTTTGATAAGTCTGAAGTCTCAAGCTATTCTCTGATAGGTCTGAAGTCTCAAGCTCTTCTCTGATAGGTCTGAAGTCTCAAGCTGTTCTCTGATAGGTCTGAAGTGTCAAGCTGTTCTCTGATAGGTCTGAAGTGTCAAGCTCTTCTTTGTCTGTTCTAAAGTCTCAAGTTGTTCTCTGAAAGGTCTGAAGTCTAGAGCTGTTATCTGATTGGTCTGAGGTCTTGAACTGTTCTCTAATTGGTCTAAAGTCTTGAGCTGTTCTCAGATAGGTCTAAGGTCTTAAGCTCTTCTCTGATAGGTATGAAGTCTCAAGCTGTTCTCTGATAGGTCTGCAGTCTCAAACTGTTCTCTGATTGGTTTGAAGTCTCAAGCACTTCTCTAAAAGGGTCTGAAGTTTGTCGAATCTTCTTTGATAGGTCTGAGATCTCAAGTTGTTCTCTGATTGGTCTGCAGTCTCAAACTGTTCTCCGATAGGTCTAAAGTCTCAAGCTCTTCTCTGACAGGTCTGAAGTCTAAAGCTGTTCTCTGATCTGTCTAAAGCCTGCCTCAAGCTGTTCTCTGATAGGTCTGAAGTTGTTCTCTCATTGGTTTGTGGTTTGTTTACATTTTGACTGACACTGTTGCTGTTTCCAACGTAGACTCACTGAACGCTGTACTATATTCCATTCGAACACTTGTTTGCTGTTGCTTCGTTCCATTGCCGTGCTTGACCAGATTGAATTTTCCCTCTCAATACCCAGAAAATCACATGGAGAAATGTCCTCTTATCGAAACACGGATGTGTCATCCCATAACTCTGTGCAATAGTCCATTACGATCATGATCTGGGAGGGGCCAGATTGAGACTACCGGAAATAATACCTACAGTCGGAATTTACAGCTCTTTTTGAGATCTGCACATATATTTCAGAATAGATTATTGAACATCAGCATGTACCGAGTACCTCATTGTATTTCTATAGGGTCCTTGGCTCATGGGGTCCTGGGAGGTTGCTTGCTTTTCCTGATCCATTTAATGGTTAAAATAACACTTTAGGGAACTTTTTATATTTCCATTAAAGCATCTACATATATATATAATTAGGATTACAGACATGTTTACATTGTTTTATCAGGAGCTGTTAGCCCGAGTAACCCAGTGTACTAACAGAGCACTGAACTGGTACACGTGCAGCCTTATTTAGATTGACAGCTTCTCGTAAGCATTATTACAGAGGAATTCCAAACCTTCCTTTGAAGACACACACACACACACACACTGATAACAAAGCAGACTGATGGCTATTATTATTATTATTATTTATTGTGTTAACACCAAAAGTGTTTACTGTGGAATTCCACTGTGTGTTTAAGTGTTTAAGTGTGCGTGTGTGGGTGTGGTGTGCGGATTGCAGTCATGTGCATTTGTGTGTGTATTTGATGTTATTCTGCTCCGGGCCCTGACGACACACACACCTTAGTAATTAAGAGCTTTTACACAGTTTACCCCCCCGCCCCCCCGAACTCTGGCCAGGCTCAGCTACTGTGTGTGGGTGCGTACTTGTCTTCCAACCCCTGTTAAGACCCAGTGACAGAACCGTAGGAGATTTTGTACCTTTTTGCTGGTCCTCAGATGAAAATGTGGCCTTTTCACCACAAATTCAACGTTACTGGAAGAACCAGCAGAAAGAGCAGCAGAGAGGCTGGCGTTTGGTCACTGAGGTTAGGGTTGGGTCAGGGTGAGGTGTAATACGCTGCAAGTTTATTCATGTGGCAAATTCCATACACAAAGGCCAGAGAGCTGATTTAACTAGGGCTTTCTTTAACAAGGTATAGATACATAAACGATACTATTATACACATAAACGAAAGCACAGATTAAAAGTGATGGAATGAAAAAACAAAGTGATAGAAAGATCCAAAGTTTAGTCAAATATCAAATCAAAATATAACAGTAAATTAGAATAAAGAGGTGTAGGTGTAGCTACAGTAGTACAGAAGTCAATAGAAGTCCTCACAAGTATAGAGAGACCAGATTGTGTGGGTGTGTAAAGCTGTAGTAAGCAGTGAGTGCAGTATTTCTCTCTGAGTGGAGAATCAGTGATTAATGTCCTCTACAGCGTTCACTAATCAATAACACACACAGAGAATTTGGCTTTAAAGCGTATAAACGCTGCAGTCATGCAGGTATATGGTACTATATATCATTATATCTTATATAACACTACTGTCTATATCTATAAGCTGTGAACCACGACTACAACAGCTAGACCTTCAGTGCGCTACGGAAATGTCAAAAACACACCTACAATGCAAATTTCTGCTAGCGCCCTATGGGGTTCTAATACTATCTTAGCACAAAGCTAACACTGGTGCACTTTATTTCTATGCTTTAGATTGAACACGGACGTCTGAACCTTGTAGCAGACAGTATCATCTATGTGATGTTCAGTAAAGAGTACTAACATGGAGCCGTTGCCGCTGTTTAACATTCCTAACAACTGTTTAACAACCTAACCAGAACCTGTGGAAGTCCAGGGACGCCATGAGGTAGTTCTAGCTTTCTGAACTGTTATCTTGAGATCATGACTTAATTATCCTGTGATCTTGAGATAACAAAGTTATCAACTACCACTCATCCACGGTCAGTGATGTATCTAGAACCTCCAGAAGAATGACATTGACATTTTGTGAAATTGGTCCCACCCAGTGCAAGCCAACAGCTTTAATGCTAATATCTACTAGCATCCCAATGTGATTTCCTATGTGAAGTTAGCATCAAGTAACTTGTGTGAGCTTATTTAAGGCAGAAATAACAAAAGACCATTGAGGATTTGAAGTATAATACATTGTTCACTTTGGTTTTGCACTTTCACAGTAGTTTATGTAGTTAGTGATTCAGTTTGAAGCTGTACACTGCATGTTAGCGGAGCAGTGGTTTATCTTTTACCCTGTTTAGCCAAGTTGTTAAGAATATATGATTGCAGCCCCTTAGTTTAAACAGAACCGGGTTCTTTTTAATCTATCAGTTCACTGTGTGCTCTATATGAGCAGAATAGCAGCACAGTGGTTTTCACTGACTCATTAATGAAGAATTATATAGAGTTATTGTGAAGCAGCCATAGTGGTGCATATATTGAGTACCATGGCTTTGAATATGGCTCCACTGTCTGTTTAATAATATATATAATATATAATAATATATATCATATTTGCTATAACACTATAAAACAGCTTATACTGAAATTGTTTTGGAAAACAACAGAGTGAAAACATTGTGTAGCTCAGTCTGAAAATAATATGTTTTCTTTGGTGGACTATTTTGCTTCACAATGTCCTGCATGTATCCCTCCACCATGAATGGACTTTAAGGCATTTTAAGGTTCTCCAAACTATCATAAACAGCGTCTCAGACATCAGGCAGCGTATTCAGAACCATCTCATGTAGGAACTTTCTGTGACTGAGCTTTTAGAGGGGGACGTCTGGTTCCATTCACCACCACTGTGAACAGTGTATGTGTGTGTCACACTAGACCTTTAAAATCAGACTGCTGCTAGGTGTTCAGCTTTACCACCATAGGGCACAGGCGTGTGTGTATGTGTGTGTGTGTATGTGTGTGTGTGCATGTGTGTGTGTGTGTGTGTGTGTGTGTGTGTGTGTGTGTGTGTGTGTGTGTGTGTTGCTGTTAGCCAATAAAGAACCAGGAACCGAATTGGTGTTTATTGGCTGAGTGAGATATCACTTACAAGGAATTTGTTTTGGCTGCAGCTCACACGGAGACAAATATAGCAACACATCCATAAATAGAACACAGGAGAACAAATAAACACTAATACACCCCTATTCGAACATTTATCACCTTTACTTTAAAGCTTTGAGGCTCTGTGTTCAATAAAATCACATTTAAACCCTCGTCTTGCTCAGCTCCAGAGCTAGAGCCGAGACCGAGAGCTCTACAGCATCCAGAACACGGTTCTCATAACATTCATATCCAGAAAGCAGCTCTAGGAGTGAAGTAATGAAAATCCATCATGAAGTTAAATTTAACACTCATTAATATTCATACTGAAGTTATTATAAATGTATATTTGTAACGCTTCGTATGTCAAATCAAATCAATGACCAGATTTATATATATATATATAAAATGATTAATTATTACAATAAACTGTGTAATTCTGTCATTTCCTGTTGCAGTCAGTCGTTTATAAATCAGTGGAATACAGACAGATCAGTAATATGAGTGTGTTATTACTGGGGTGTAAAAGAACAGTGAGGTGAAGAGGTCAGATGGTGGACGTGATGAAGACGTCTGAAGGCAGATTCCTACAAGAACCAACAAGAAGTTCCTAAATGGAGAACAATGTGTGCATGTTAGCGGCATTCCAGCTCCACTGAGAGATAACCATGACAGATGTGTTAATGATTGTAGCCATGGCAACAGGAGAGGAGAGTCACAGGACGAGAGAGAGAGTCTGTGCCCTCCCTGTTCTAGATTCTCTCTTTATAGTGCTCACTTTCTTCTCTCTTTCTGTTCTAGACTCTCTCTGTTCTAGATTCTCTCTCTATTTTGGATTCTCTCTGTATTCTAGATTCACTCTCTGTTATAGATAATCTCTCTGTGTGTTCTACAGTCTCTCTCCACAAGATTCTCTGTTCTAGACTATCCCTCCCTCTTCTAGATTATCTCTATGTCCTAGATGGTCTCATTGTCTGTTCTAGATTTCCTCTGTTCTAGATTCTGTTTTAAATTCTCTCTTTGTTCCAGACTCTTTCACTCTCTGTTCTCAATTCTGTGTGTGTGTGTGTGTGTGTGTGTGTGTGTGCATGTGTGTGTCTGTGTTCTAGATTCCCTCTCTCTCTGTTCTAGAATTACATTCTCAGGTCAGCATTTGGTCTTGTGGCCATTAATTGCTGGTCAGCCTCAGGTCTCCAAGTGACCCTGGTATGGTTGCCATGGCAAAGCTCTTAGCGACCCTGGCACTGTTGCCATGGCGTTGCTCCTTGCGACCTGGTGCCGTCCACTATTGGACAGGACGTCAGTCACTGAGAGAGAGAGAGAACTGTCCACTCAGCTGTGTGTGTGCGTGTGTGTGTGTGTAGAAAAGCATTGTGATGACACACACACACACACACACACATCTGAGTGAACTGTAGTCACGACAACAGCTGTGAAAGAACAAAGACGGCAAGAGAGAGAGAGAAAGAGACATGGGGAGAGAGAGAAAAAGAGAGAGAGGGGAGAGAGAGGAAGAGAGAGAGAGAAAAGAGAGAGAGGGGAGAGAGAAAGGGAGACAAAAAGACAGAAAGAGGGGAGATAGAGAGAGACATGGGGAGAGAGAGAGAGGAAGAAAGAGAGACACAGAAAGGGGAGAGAGAGAGCTAAAGGGGATAACGGCAAGAGAGAGAGAAAGAGAGAATGAGTGTAGGTATTTTCTCCCAGCAGCTGTTTGTTGTAAGATTTTGTTGTTGTTGTTGTTGTTGTTGTTGTTGTTTGTTCTGTATGGAACTCCTGCCTATTCCTCTCCTACATCTGTACCCAACAGACCCTCTCTATCTGTATGTACCTCCTCTTTATCTGTCCACACCCATATGTGTACCTCTGTAGGTGTATGTACCTCTGTATCTAAATATTGTCTGTATCTGTGTATACGTATGTATGCATTTGTATATATGTCTGTATGTCTGTACCTGTATGTAAACCTGTGTGTGTAGCCCCGTGTGTGAGTGTATATTGGGACTGTATGTGAACGTTTCTGTAGGTTAAAGGTCAAACAGTAAATGATACCCACATACCAGCACATACTGCATACAGTCAAGTGACTGCTATCTCTCTGGTGTAATCTTAATCTCACTCCTCCGAAATCTCACAGAGATTTTCCCAGCCTCTCCGGTGTCCGCACGGGAATCTGACACACACGCACGCACGCACACTCAGAGTTCCACACGAGTGACAGTCTGGAAAAATACTTACCACAGAGGACAGCACCAGAACAGGCACAGCACTGGAACACGGCACTGGAACACCGGAACAGTGGAAAGACCAGAGAAGAGAAACCCTTAATTACAGTCTATACTCCCTACACACTATACTACACTCTCTACACACTATACTACACTGTCTACATCGTACACAGTATAATACACTCCCTACACACTGTACTACACTCTCTACACACTATACTACACTCTCTACACACTATACTACACTCTCTACACACTATACTACAGTCTCTACATCGTACACACTATACTACACTCTCTATACACTATACTACACTCTCTACATCGTACACAGTATAATACACTCCCTACACACTATACTACACTCTCTACACACTATACTACACTCTCCACATCGTACACAGTATAATACACTCCCTACACACTATACTACACTCCCTACACCCTATACTACAGTCTCTACATTGTACACACTATAATACACTCCCTACTCACTGTACTACAATCCCTACACATTATAATACACTCTCTACACACTATACTACACTCTCTACACCGTACACACTATGCTTCACTCCCTATACACAATGCTACACTCCCTACACACTACACTATGCTCCGTACACCCTACACCACACGCCCTACACCCTACACTACAGTCTCTAAACTCTACGCTAAACTTTCTACAGTGTACATCACAGTCGCTAAACCGTAAACTACACTCTTTACACACTACACTACCTTGTATACACTCTACACCACAGTAGGAAACCTATCCGGCTGTAGTTCTTGGTTATCATATCTGTTAAATAGGTAAATCTAAATAGAACCAGCAGACGTGAAGGTTCTTCATGTAGTTCAGTAATTATGATTATGTGTCTGTGAACCAGCTAGCTCCACCCAGCCTGTTTCTGGGGATTCGTTTTGTGGTTCAGGAAGTAGGTCACAGTTACAGCTCTGGCCATAAACACTCAGAGCCTCATCACCATGCTGCTCAGGTCTAACCGTTCACTTCCTTCAGTCGGGGGCCTGAAAGACCATTAATCAGTCATGGAGTTGTTGCATAAAAATCATCTGTGGTGATGACAGGTCCTAAAACTCCGGGTACCTGAGTATACATTCTATAACATAAACCATGGTTGCCCCACCAGAAGGGGTATATGTGTAGTGCATGTGTAGTGTATATATATATATATCATTTAAAATAGTAACCCTAACCCCTAGCAGATGCATATTTAAGCATAGCTGATGAATTTGTTGGAAATAACTCTTGCAGGCAAGTTAAACATGGTGTAAATATTTATGCCTCTCTTGACTCGTTCAATAGCAAAAGGGATTTTTAATCTTTAATTTTTATCTCAACATAAAAATAAACTTAATTCTGGGTTTTATTTTCTTGTATATGTTTGTCAAGAATTCATGAGCAAACCCCCTCAACACGAACAGCTCATCAGCTTTATTACTCTGTAGCTACACTGCCCTGCGCTGTGGGGAGAAGCTGGAATACAGAGAAGAACAGGGGTTTGTTGTTCCCATTTGGGATCTACTAGATCTGAGCTCTGAGCACTAAAGATCACCACAGCCACATATTTAGGCATTCTCAGAAAAAAAATCATCATCGTTCTTGAGGCCTAAAGCTGCTGCCCATCCCAGCTGCAGACCCTCCGTCCACATGTGGATGTAGAGTCTGAGGTCTGCTACTCGGGTCGGCTCTCAGCACTTTTCTGGATAGACACTGTTATGGACAGTTGCCTGCTCGCATGCTGCGACTGAGCTTTTCACGAGAGTTTCCTTAAGCTCTTTCTACAGTGCCCCCTAGTGGCAGAGTGGGGTACTTTCAGGTGATGTAATCACATAGAATATTCGGTGTTGTTCCTGTAAGTGTGTTATCAGACTGTGTCTCTGTGACTGTGTTGAGCTGCTAGTGAGCAGTATGTATGGGTGTATGTGTCCATATGTGCTGAATTTGTTGCAGAAAGTATGTATGTTTAACTCTTTAGTTCATGTGTGTTGTGTTGGCACTAGTGGTGTGTGGGCTGGCCGCTGGGCAGAGTTGTGTGATCTGACTTGCTATTCTGGTTGTGTTTGTTTATTATAGTCGAGTTGTGTCGTGTGACTGTCAGAGATTATGATCTACTATTGAGCCACTGAAACATTTCTGTTCTTCAGGATGTTTATAACGGCTTTCAGAAGTAACTAATGTCTGTCCATTAAAGTGATAATGTGCGTGTGTGAGAGAGAGAGAGAGAGAGAGAGAGAGAGAGAGAGAGAGATTCCAGCTAAGAGAATGTTGACCTGTTAATGAAACACCCTGAGAGAATACACACCTCACTGCATGTCTGTACTTGTCTGATTGTGTCTGTGTGTGTGTGTCGGACTGCATGTGTGTGTATGCGTGCATGGGGGTGTGTGAGTCTCAGGCGTGCGTGAGAGGGTGTCTGACTGTTTATGTGTGTGTGTGTGTGTCTGATTGTGTGTCTGTGTGTGTGTGTGGGGGGGGGGGGTCTTCTCTTGCTGTTACAGTCCATATGGTAGAACTATAACGTGGTTATATTAAGCACTGATACACGGCTTAAATGACCAGGTACCATGGTTATGCCACACCTATTTTCTTGGTTACACTACATCCATTTCCATGGTTACAGTACACCTGTTTCCACGGTTATGTAACACCCATTTCTGTGGTTACGCTACACCATTTTCTGTGGCTATGCTACATTGTTTCCATAGTTATGATACACCCATCTCTAGGGTTATGGTACACCCATTTCCATGGTTATGCTATACCCAGTTCAAACACTAGAATGGGCGGAGCATAACTATGAACATGGGTGGAGTTATGCTCCGCCCATTCTCGTGGTTTCACTACATCTTCTTAATAGTGATGCTGCTTCAGAGACAGATACACTTATATACAGCAGATGCTGAGATGGGGTGATGGAGCATGAGGAGGTGTTTCTACATCCATTTAACAAATCACCTGAGATATCTACCTACACTCTCTCTGTCTCTCTCGCTCTCTCTCGCTCTCTCTCTCTCTCTCGCGCGCTCTTGCTCTCTCTCTCCTGCTCCCTCTGTTTTTTTTTCCTCTTCCATTTTTTGGCCGGTTTCCAGAACAGGGAATCTCTCTCTATAGCAAAGGGGTCACCCCGAGAGAGAGAGAGAAGAGAGGCAGAGAGAGAGTGGGTAGATACTGAGGGCGTTCTGTATTAGGAGAAGTGAAATTCTCCCACACAGTTATATAAACTCATATGACCATGTGAGACACATGCTAATCATGCAGATAGCTAACATGGCTAATTCTAACCACCAGTGTTTTAGAGCGCTGTATTCAAAGTGTTGAACTGAAGAGCTGATGACAGGTATAAACAGTCCTTCAGTACTGAAAGATGCTTTATAGAGTTATTATAATAGAGTTATTATAACTTCATCCAGAAGAACAGACCAGCTGAGCATTTCAGATAAAATGATTAAAAGGGTAGAAGTTAAGTTTCTCTGTTAATCTTCACATGTAGTTGCGTGTTGAGCAGTGCGGTCAAATGAAGCTGTAGACTCTTCACATTAACATGCTCTGATGGAGATGACCTCATCTCCCACCCTGAGAGGAACGTTAAAAGGTTTGTGTGGAATGTAAAATCATTAGTAATGTGGTTCTGATCTTCCTGTCTGAGAGTGAACGTTCCGGATGTTCTGCTTAATGGAGGAAACTTCAAAAAGCTTCAGAAAGTTTCTCTGCTGTCCTTCCTTACTGAGTTAGGAACAATCATGGTATGAACTCCAACCCAGTCCCATCCAGCCCAGTCCCAACCAGTTCAGCCCAGTCCAGTCCAACCCAGCCCAGCCCAGCCCAGCCCAGCCCAGCCCAGCCCAGTCTAGCCAAGGACATTCTAGCCTAACCTACACTAGCCCAGCCCAGCCTAGCCAAGGCCATTCTAGCCTAACCTACACTAGCCCAGCCCAGCTCAGCCTAGCTTGGCCTAGCCTAGCCCAGCCAAGTCTAGCCTAGTCTAGTCTAGTCTAGTCTAGTCCAGTCCAGTCCAGTCAAAGTGAATATATGCTACATAAAAAAGCCAAACAGGTGACAGAATATGCTGGAGAAACACCATCAAACGGTAACCTGGAGTCAGAAATGTAACTGCAGTTAATAATAATAACAGGAAAGAGGAATATACATAATCACTACCTCAGTGTTTACTGCAGGTCAGTGTGTGTGTGTGTGTGTGTGTGTGTGTGTGTTGGGATATCCGAGATTTCCGTTTCAAACCTGTTAACGAGCCTGAGAAACACACTGACGGGCTATTTCTGTGTATTTTTATCTGTGTGTGTGAGTGTGTGTGTGTGTGTGTGTGTGTGTGTGTGTGGGGGTGTGTGGGTTGGTGTGAGTGCAGGTGTGAGTGTGTGTGTGTGTGTGTGTGTGTGTGTGTGTGTGTGTGTGTGCGTGCGCGTGCGTGTGTGTGTGTGTAGCTCTATTTGCGTTGCTGGAGGTTACACTTCTGTGTCCGTTGCCTTGACAACCTCAAGGCTGGATTCTAAAATTGGTGATCAGAAGTCTCTCTTTCACACACAATCTGGTATCGCTGTACTTGTGAGGACTTCCATTGACTTCTCTACTAATGTAGCCTCATAACAACACCACTGTAAAAGTATAAAGCCTACATAGAGCAAGTTGAAGTGTTAACATGACATACGCAGTTCACTGAACTTCAAACAAGAAGTTACCAAAAACACTAAATTATCCACTAAACACTAAATTATCCCCCTATAAACTAAATATCACAAGTTCAACGTGCTGCAGAATGTGTTTTACAGTGTGACTGACCTGCACCTAGTATACACCTAACCTACACCTGACCTACATCTAACATACACATGACCTCCACCTAACTGACACCTGACTTACACCTGATGCACACCTAACCTACACCTGACATACACCTAACCTACATCTGACCTACATCTAACATACACATGACCTCCACCTACCTGACACCTGACTTACACCTGATTCACACCTAACCTACACCTGACATACACCTAACCTCTACCTGACCTACACCTAACCTACACCTGACTTACACCTTATGTACACCTAACCTACACCTGACTGATGCCTGACCTCCATCTAACTTAAACCTGAATTACACCTTATGTACACCTAACCTACACCTGAATTACACCTAACCTACAGCTGACCTACAGCTGACCTACACCTGACCTACACCTAACCTACACCTGACTTACACCTAACCTACACCTGACCTACACCTGACTTACACCTAACCTACACCTGACCTGCACCTAACCTACACCTGACTTGCACATGACTTACACCTGACCTACACCTAACCTACATCTCACCTACACCTAACTTACACCTTTTACTTAACTTTTACTTATATTACAACAATAACCAAACTAATCCACTATCAGTGTAGAAATAGTAATATTTCAGTTCAGTTAAATTCCAGAAGGCATGCCGATTGATGTTTGTATTGTCCTGCTGTTTCAACACTCAGCAAAAAGCAATGGAATTAACCACCATCAAAATCACAGCATTTCAGCTCACACACACTGTCGGTATCTACACCTCAAATAATGCCATATCTGAGTAGCTCAGGGTCTCCTAAACAACGGCATGTATGACTGAGTCATGGAAATACTGTAAAATTGACTAAATATGAAATCAATTACAACGTCTAATAGATAAAACATACAGGAGATCACATTAATACTCCTGTGTTTATGGTTGTTAATGCTAACACACTTTACTCCATGTTTACAGATCAAAGTGACCACATAAACACGTCTATTAGAGATACCGAACATCTCCACACAGTCTGAGACAAGCAGTTAGTGCCATGCTAATCTGTGGGCTGTAAGCTTCAGTTACTTGTTAGCTACATTAGTCTTGTAGCTCCAATGCTAATGCTAACCTCACTTTATACTGATAAAATAAAGATTTTCAGTGGTTTCAGTTTCAGTTTCAGTGACCATCCAACCCCCCCCCCCCCACACACACACACACACACGCACACACACACACACACACACACACATATAATAACATCTCGCTAATAATCTATAATTAAAGGGGAATTCCACCCTAAACCAGGAATTTCACACAGCAATCTATAGCACAGCATGGCCTCCCTCAGCCTCATCACAATCTCTAGCATGCACTGCTCAAGTACATCATACAACCATCAGGACCCCCTGTGGTGTCTCCCAGTACCACCAGCTGGCCTAGCTGGCTTAGCTACAGGCTAATGAAAGCAGTGAACAATAAACACTTTAAACAGTCCATCCAGCTGCAGACTCTCACCGTCATCAGGAGGCAGTTTACTCTTAAAGAGGATGATCTCACTCAGGAGACACTGCAGCACCGCCATAGGAGGAAAGCAGGCATGCTTACCTACAGGTGTAGTGACGGGTGAATGCTTCACTTGGACTGAAGTGTCCCTTTAATGCTCAATCGGTTATATTGATTACAATCAGTATAATCATTAATCAGTATCAGCTGCACTGGGGAGCAGCTCCAACACTGTTTTAGCCTGTCGGCTTAGGAGGAGATTATTACTGTGATCTGAATTTAATATAATATCGCACCATTCTGCGTAGTGTGTGGTGGCCTTAGGAGTTCTAGGTTTAAGGAGCAACTCCAACCCTTTTAAACAGTTCAGATGTAAAGAGAGTGGGTTTGGTGTGAAACGCTCCGTTAGATAAAGTCAGAACTGTTCCCAGTGGTGGTGAATGGAACCAGACGTCCCCCTCTAAAAGCTCCCTCACAGAAAGGTCCTACCTGAGGTGGTTCTGAATATGCTGCCTGATGTCTGAGACGCTGTTTATGATAGTTCAGAGGAGATTTCAGCCTTAAACTCCATTCATGGTGGAGGGATACATGCTGCAGGGC
>CM067483.1:1154803-1167564 GCA_034552555.1 Semaprochilodus insignis | reverse complement strand
GGTGGAGGTGGGGGTAGGGGGTAGGGGTGGAGCTGTATATATATATATATATATATATATATATATATATATATATGTATATGTGTGTGTGTGTGTGTATGTGCATGTGCATGTGCATGTGTGTGTGTAAGTGTGCATATGTGTGTGTTTCTGCAGGTGGAGGTTATAGGAGTTAAGCGTTTAGTGAGGTTTTTCCCTGGTGGGTTGCCATGAATTCCACACATAAGCAGAAATACTGTGCACACACACACACACACTCTCACACACACACACACACACACTTGGGAGTGTATTAGGGGGCTTGTGTGATGAATGAGGTTTGATACACTGCAGGGGATTAACGAAAGAACTGAATATTCTATCAACACACGCTGAAGAACAGAGATACTCCGAGCACAAAGTGGGGGAGGGGCGTCACTATTAGAGCCATGGGGGTCTCACTGGGGGAACAGGGGGTATACACACCCTCTCTCTCTCTCTCTGTTTTTATACATTTTCACTACAATAGGGTCCTGAGTCTGTTGTAGCACCAGTAGGTTCTAAAAACACACAGAACCAACAAAATACTGACTTACTATACTGTGATGCAATTACATGCATGTAATGACCCAACAGCCACAATTGTGGACATTCAGTGAGCAGTGATGTCCTCCATGAGTCGTCCTGTTAATGCAGCACCATTGGCAGGTGGCTGCACCACGCAGGACTACATGCACCCAGACTGTTACGACGACTGTCCTTAACACCACGTCAACGTCACCAAAGACTGCAATGGTGTCGTACCAGAATGTCATGGAGTGACTCAGAACAGCAGCGGGTCATCTTCAGGGATGAGTCCCGCTTGTGTCTTGGTGGAGACGACCAACGAACCCGTGTGTGGAGGCGCCAAGATGAACGGTCTGTTGTCACACGTCACACATCCAGAAGGCCTGGTGTCACTCCACCTCCACCCCTACCGCACCATCTGCAGGAACAGTGTGAGAATATTCAAGATACATGGGATGGATTATCACAGGACACCATTAGGAACCTCTACAGACCTCTGGCATGTTGGGTTAGCAAACACGGCGGCCCGACTCCATACTGAGACATGCTACTTCTGTATGTGTAGCTCAATAAATATTGATCATATCAGTCTAAATTTATCATCAGTTATCGTTCCTGGTAAACTTTATCTTCCTTCCCAATAGCACTGCAATCCCACACCTCCTTCTAGGTGCAGCTGTTCTTTTGATGATAAGTGTATATATGAAATACATAAGGTATGTGGGCATTTGTTAGTATTACATAATAGTGACCCCACACACACACTGTGGAGTTGAGAGTTATGAGGACTTTGATAGTAGTTTAAAGAGAAATTACCACAGCCAGCCCCGAGCAGAGGCTAACCTTTCACTGACAGCACACACACACACACACACACACACACACACACACACACACACAGAGTAAATGTCATGTAGTGCTGTATCAGTGTGTACCTTGTCACATCAGTCAAATCAGATTCACTTCGAGTTTTAGTAGTGTTGCGCATTCTGCAGACTAGCACAACGCTACTGTGTTGAGGTCTTATTAGCTAACTGTGTGTAATGTTACATTAGCCGTTACCTAACTGTGTGTAATGTTACAATAGCAATTAGCTACCTGTGTTTAATGTTGCAGTAGCCATTAACTGACTGTGTGGAGTCTTGTTACCCAACATAAGTGTGTGTAGAGTTGTTAGCTTATGGTGTTGAGATCTCTTTGCCTATCCTGGTGTGTGTGCGTGTGTGTGTGTGTGTGTGTGTGTGTGTGTGTGTGTGTATGTGTGAGTGAAGTGTGTAGCAAAGTCTGTCTGAGCTTAAACAGAATAGAGCTGATAACACTGGTACTGAGAGTGATGGTGCGGTTTGACTGTGTGTGAGGACACAGGAGGGTGTAGTGCAGGCAGATGGCCTTCTCTCCTCACTCATCTGTTACTGTCACACTGCCAGAGAACACACAGACACACACACATACACAAACACCGAAATACACACACAAGCACACGCACACATACATGTACACACACAGACACACATCCGCACACAGACACACAAACACAAACACACAGCAATACTGGTGCGTCACTTTGTGATTATTCTGCAGTGCTTGTAGTATTTGTGATTAAAATAAAACTACAGTCACCACAAAATAACCACAAATAAGTACCACTATAGTCACTGCAAAATAATCACTAACACAACTACAGTAACTGTAGAATAATCATAAAGTGACACATCAGTTTCACTGTGGTTGTGATTATAGTTACAGTTCTGATTATTATTCTGTAGCGATTGTAGTAGTGTTTATGATTATTCTGCAGTGACTGTTGTATTTGTGATTAATCTGCAGTGGTTGTAGTTGTGATTATTCTGCAGTGACTGTAGTTGTGATTACTCTGCAGTGATTGTAGCTGTGATTATTCTGCAGTGATTGTAGCTGTGATTACTCTGCAGTGATTGTAGTTGTGATTATTCCGCAGTGATTGTAGTTGTGATTACTTTGCAGTGATTGTAGTTGTGATTATTCTGCAGTGATTGTACTTGTGATTATTCTGCAGTGATTGTAGTTGTGATTATTCTGCAGTGATTGTAGCTGTGATTATTCTGCAGTGATTGTAGCTGTGATTACTCTGCAGTGATTGTAGTTGTGATTATTCCGCAGTGATTGTAGTTGTGATTACTTTGCAGTGATTGTAGTTGTGATTATTCTGCAGTGATTGTAGTTGTGATTACTCTGCAGTGATTGTAGTTGTGACTATTCTGCAGTGATTATAGTTGCGATTATTCTGCAGTGATTGTAGTTGTGATTACTCTGCAGTGATTGTAGTTGTGATTATTCTGCGGTGATTGTAGTTGCGGTTATTCTGCAGTGATTATAGTTGCGATTATTCTGCAGTGATTGTAGTTGTGATTATTCTGCAGTGATTGTAGTTGCGATTACTCTGCGGTGATTGTATTTGTAATTATTCTGCAGTGATTGTAGTTGTGATTACTCTGCGGTGATTGTAGTTGTGATTATTCTGCAGTGATTGTAGTTGTGATTATTCTGCAGTGACTGTTGTATTTGTAATTATTCTGCAGTGACTGTTGTAGTTGTGATTACTCTGCGGTGATTGTAGTTGTGATTATTCTGCAGTGATTGTAGTTGTGATTATTCTGCAGTGATTACAGTTACGATTACTCTGCGGTGATTGTAGTTGTGATTATTCTGCAGTGATTGTAGTTGTGATTACTCTGCAGTGATTGTAGTTGTGATTACTCTGCAGTGATTGTAGTTGTGATTATTCTGCAGTGATTGTTGTATTTGTAATTATTCTGCAGTGACTGTTGTAGTTGTGATTACTCTGCGGTGATTGTAGTTGTGATTATTCTGCAGTGATTGTAGTTGCGATTATTCTGCAGTGATTGTAGTTGTGGTTATTCTGCAGTGATTGTAGTTGCGATTACTCTGCGGTGATTGTAGTTGTGATTATTCTCCAGTGATTGTAGTTGTATTTGTTTGTGTTTTTCCTGCCAGTGATTGTAGTTGTAACTGCTGTTTCAAAATCAATATGATACTGATCTCTCTCTCTCTCTCTCTCTCTCTCTCTCACGCACACACACACACAGTCGTGCACAGTCATGCTAGGTTAGAGGGTGTGGTGGTGTTTACAGTAAAAGTATTATTTTAATTATTTGTGTTCCAGACTCTGCGGAGCCTCTTAACAGCCTTCCTGTGTGTGTGTGTGTGTGTGTGTGTGTGTGTGTCTGGCTGTTTGTAGCACTGTATAAAGCTCAGCTATGAGGATGTGTGTATCTAGTATATATATATATATATATATATACAGTACTATAATGTCTGTATTTCTAGACTATGACTATGTGATATTAATTCTCTCACTGGTCTTTATCCTGATAAACTGCTGATCATCCTCAGACTGGAACGCTGTCTTTCCTCTCCTCTTTACCTGCTTAAATCCTAATTATTAGCGGATTCTTCTTCTTCTGATCCTCTTACTGGAGATTAATACTTCTCTCTCTCGGTTACTGGACTGTCCCTCCAAAGCCCACAGTCCAGATTACATCATGACCTTACTTTACACTGATACTCCTATATTTAATGGTTAGTCCAACAGTCTTTAGACGACTTGTTTTGAGTTTGCAGTGTAAAACAGTCTGTACCCCTGTTTTAGCAGTGGTCTACACAGGCAGCCTCTTGTTTATTGCTTTTTTCTAAATCTATTTATTTCATCTAATATCCTATTTTGAATATCAGTCAGCCGCCAGATATTTTCAGACATTCACCATTAAAGCATCTTCATGAGCTTCATCTGATGTTTGCAGTCAGCACACTGGATATTGTTGCCATAGCTAGCTAGGCTAACATAACGGCAGTTTTCTGGCTGATGTTTCCGAATTATTATCGCAGTGAGGGATAGAAGGGTCTGGATCCGACTCCTGACCATTTAAGGGGTTACAGGGGTTGCCTGGTCACAGCTGGAGGTTTCACTGTAGTGGGGAGAATGACCAACACTGATTAGCCTACTAGCCTACTTGACTGTAGTTTCCATAACCAGAGAGATAAAATACTCATTTCAAACTCAGAACATGATTACTGACATCTCATTAAACAGGATAGATATTATAATAGCTGCTGGAATCCCACAGTGGGTGTGGCCTAATTAACCAGCTATAATTAACTTAAATTACACTGCTAGCTGTAGCTGTGTGTAGTAAATGGTTAAAGACCAGGTCAGCCTTACTGCTTACATAGTTCGTGTATTAGCCTACGCTAGGGGCTGCACAGCTTCCACTTTCTGCAGAACGTTTGGAGCAGGGTGATGCTGTATTTACATGGTACTAATGCAACTTGGTGATAATGAATAGAGAGAATTGATGATGGCGGTGGGGTGGGGGTGGAGGGGGGGCTTTACACTAGGTAGCCACCTAATGTAATCACCTAATGTAACATTACACACAGTTAGGTAACCACTGTACTACCTAGGCAGGTAGTGTACTGTATGTACATAAATATATATACACCTTGCATATTTAAGGTGGTAGTAACTCCAGGCTCCTGCAGATGGCGCTGCACCAGGATGATGGGGCTATAAATCCCTGCGGGGTGCGAGTGACGGAATCCATAGATTGGGAAGAGGTGCTACACTGCAGTGAATGTCTCGTTCCATGTGTGGAAAATGGCTCCAAAGCAGATGTTAATGATTGGCTAAAAGGAGTGACTGCATTTGGGCGTGCCAAAGACCATAGTGTGAAGGAAGTAGCTGAATCTGCAGGTGTATGGAAGCGTACGGTCATACGGGTCTACCAGCAGTGGCTACAATCCCAGTCTATGCTTAGAATTGTGCCAGAGAAGGCATCCACCAAATCTGGCGCAACAGTACTTTGATGCAAGAGTGTCTGAACATTGATGTGGCCTACGGGTAAGGTAAGGGAACCAGCCTTACCAGTGCGATTCCCTGAACCGAAAGGATATGACCTAAACCCCAACTGCTCCGGGCACGTGTGCTCACTGCCCCCTAGTGTGTGTTCACTAGTGTGTGGGTGTTTCACTGCACTAATCTAATCTAATCTAATCTAATCTAATCTAATGTGTACCTTTCTCGGACTGTCCTGGGATTATATAACTCATTACCTCCTGCAAAATAAAAGAGATACAAATAAATACTCATTACTTCACTTTTGTCTCCACAGTCTCACTTTTAAGTCCACAGTCAAGAGTTATTAAGGTGTCTGAAATGCTGTGATGAATGAATTTAGAACTATTTGACCATTCCTGCTTACACACAGAGGAATTTGACCCATAGATTAAACCCATTAGTGCAGGGAAACACCCACATTAGGGGGCAGTGAGCACACTGGCCTGGGGCGGGAGTCAGCCCTATCCACAGCGCATGGGGAGCAGTTGGGATTAGGAGCCTTGCTCAAGGGCACTTCAGTCCTGTATAGATGAAGGTTAGGAGTTCCAGAGGGTGGATACGGTAACAGGGCTTTAGCTTCTTGATGGGGTATGAAGAAGTTCTGAGAGGTTTTGAAATTTTATTTTTGCCACAGCCCCACTTCCACCCCAGCTGCCACACTACACTGCACAAACTTAAGGACCACTATGTAGAGATATACTGAGACCACTGAACACCATGTACTGCAAAGCACATTTCCATTTCCAGCATTTAGCAGACACTCTTAACCAGAGCGAATTAAAAAGTGCTCAGTGTTTAGTGAGAGTTGGATCCTAGCTAGTACAGGAAGGTTAGAGTTCAAACTGCCTCTGACCTCAAACAAAGTCTGTGTTTTAAGGTTGCAAGACAGTCTGCAGTTCGGACAGCCAGTGGAGGTTCATTCCAGTATCTGGGCCCGAGGACAGAGAAGAGTCTGGATGCTTGTCTCCCATGCATTTTGAGGGATGGTGGGTCAAGCTGAGCTGTACTTGAAGCTAGAAGGGCTTGAGGTACAGATCGACTCTTGACCACCGCCGTAAGGAGGGAGGGGCTGGTCCATTCTCGGCTTTGTAGAAATCAGAGTTTTAGATATGCTGCAGCTACAGGAAGCCAGTGACGAGAGCACAGCATTATGCCACATAGTGTCACATACCGGAGAGCCTCTATAGAACGCCAGCAGGGAGCAAATAAATGTCAGGTTCAGGCTGATTTGAGCATCTCTGATCACACCCGGTATCAGTTCACCAGCTGAAAGACATGAGCTGAAAAAGGCTCGGCTAGTAATGCTAGCTGAGCTAACAGACCGTTAGCATTGGCCTGTGTATCTAAAAGACTGCCTGCGTTCCAGCTACATGTGATCTACTGTGTTTTTCTGTTTTGTGGCTTTAATGTAATGCAAGCGAATTGCTGAGGGGGGCGCTGTGACGCACTGAGGAACTAAACCGTGCTTAGAGCTGCTGAATATTGGTACCCATCAATGAGCTATATTAGGACCTTTGTATACAAGAGCAGATGCGTAACTGATTGATCCCTCCATCTGTACCACTAACCTGTACTGAGTGGTTGTTTTATAAATAAGTGTATAAATCAAACCTAAACTATATATAATAGTTAAAAAGAGTTGTATAATTATAAAAAGGACATTCGAACCACAGATTAAATTGTAGTGCAGTTTGTGTGTGTGTGTTTGACCTGAATACCGTCTGCCCTAGACACTATTAGGACATAAAAAAAACAGCTGGAACACCTGGAGGCCTCCTGCAGCTGCATCCACAGACCACATACACAGTATTAGCACAGTGCTACAGTAGTGGCTGTGTGTGCTGCTGGATTCTCAGTAGGAATGTCATTCTGGGTCACACACACCGCTCATCAAACCCCCAGACACACACACACACACTCCTCCACAGCTGTGTCTGTGCTGATAAAGGGAGAGGAATGGAGGGAGGATTTTCCAGCAGGCTGAACTCATTTCAGCTGCACAGTATTTCCTTGCTTTAATACTTCAGTGGTTTATTGATCGATCAATTGGGTGATTGATTGATTGATTGACTTTGAATGAAGGAGGCTGCGATGGGAGAATAAGGAAGGTAGGAAGGTAGAATAGTTAATATTAGTCTAATTAATCTAATGATAGTCAATAAGGAATCTGATTGGTCGAGTCACATTGTACTATATTCACTATAAACCGGCTGTAGAGCTGTTTCTGTAGTCAGCGTCATGCCCATGTCAAGAACTCCAGCTCTAAGTTGATTGTCTGTCTGCTTTGTTCTAGATAAAGTCAGAACTGTTCACAGTGGTGGTGAAGGTAACCAGACGTCCCACTCTAAAAGCTCCCTCACAGAAAGTTCCTACATGAGGTGGTTCTGAATACGCTGCCTGATGTCTGAGACGCTGTTTATGATAGTGTGGAGAAGATTTCAGCCTTAAACTCCATTCATGGTGGAGGGATACATGCTGCTTCAGGGCGTTGTGAGGCAAAATAGCCCCCCAAAGAAAACGTATTATTTCCAGGTTTTCCAGATTTTCCCATCATCAACATTCCATATAAACTCAGAAGGCACGTGTAGGTTCACTGGTGGTCTAGATAGTCAATAAAATGTCTATATGTGTGTTGTAGACATGGAGAACCCTAGTTCCCATCACCACCACTGTAAAGAACATCTGAGCCACCTCACAGGAATTCTTGGGACGTGGCTAATTCCTCTTTAGCACCTCCCCAGACGTGACCAGACTTCTAGTTCCTGCCAGCAGCCCACAGACTGTTGCAACAGAGGTGAATTGTAGTGACAGGCGTTAAAGTGATTCTTCTGCCTGGTGGAGCAGACCTGCTGCTGTTTGTGTACGCTGTAATGTAACCCTCTCCCTCACCCAGCGCTGCAGGCTGTAGCACAGGCCGTCTGAGGAGGAAGCAGCTGGTTTGTGACAGGAAGATCAGCAGGGTTAATTTAACTGGAGAGTAGAGAGTGGTGGAACTGCAGCACGGACACTAGAGGGTGCTGTGCACAGTGTCCAGTGTAGGTGTTGGGCTTTGTCTGAGTGGGTGACAGCTGGTGTAGATCAGTGTTCACATCATACAGACTCACATTTAGCAGAGCAAAATAAGCAGTGCATGTACACCACCGTTAGCATGGCGCTAGCATGACACTGGTAGAACGGATTAGCATTACTGTAGCAGTGAGCAAAATAGATTCCTAAGAGGAAAACTAAATCAGTAATCCAATAAAGGATGGGCTGATATGTTTTCGGCATGTCTTCATAGTGTTTACATATTAAATGTCTAACTGGCTGGTGGCACAAGATGGCACAGTTTAATTTCCCCTATAAGCAGTGTGCAGATAATAACTTCCACTGGCGTATCACCTGCTACCACACGATGACTTTCTACATGAGATTATCAGGATCTGCTGAAGATCACCACCAGTGACGTATATCACATCATCCAGGTCCTCATCAGCACTGATCAGTAAGAGAGACCAGAGCTTCAGGATGTAGGTGGAGATTAACACAGATGATCACACAGAACAGTTCTATGGAGAACGTTTAGCTGCTGGATCCTCGATATCCAGTAAAGCCAGTGTTAAATGTAGCTGGTATTCCAGCGTTCCCACACACACACACCCCAAACAAGGACCAGCAAACATTACCGCTAATGTTGCTGTCATGTCTGCTGCTGCTAATTCCCATCCATATCCACACCAGCGGAGGAGCCTCTAGCCAGCTTGATGGTGCAGTGGGTAGTGCTGTCGTCTCACAGCTAGATGGGTCCGGGTTTGGTACTCCCTAGCCAGAAAGGGTCCTTTATGTGTTGAGTTTGCATGCTTTCCCCATGTGTGTGTGGGTTTCCTCCTCCAGGTGCTCCGGTTTCCTCCCACAGTCCAAAGACATGCAGTCAGATAAACTGGAGATGCTAAATTGCCCCCCTATGTGCGTGTGTATGTGTGTCTGCCCTGTGGTGGACTGGTGGCCTGTCCAGGGTGTGTTCTGCCTTCCACCCTATGAGCACTGGGATAGACTCCAGCACCCCCCAAGACTCATCTTAGAAGGATTGAGACCCTACGGTATCGAACTGAATTTATGAATTTTGGAGATCCTTACAGCTCTAGCTTGCTGGCGTAAATGTTTGATTCATGGCAATGAAATCAAATTACCCCAATGTAGTCGATCAGCCAGGACATGCTTGGTGTCTAGAGCTTGCCACTTCAGTTCTGGCACCAGAGCTACAAGGCTAATGTAGCCAACATGTAATGGAACCGTGTACCCCACAAGTTAGCATGGTGCTAACTGTATGGCTAAATCATCACACGCTAGCCTCAAATGTGTTGTTTCCTATACACCAGCTTCTGACTCAAATTCTCTGTTCCACCTTAAATGGTTCAGCACTTGCATACTGGCTTCTTAAGGTGGAACAGGAACAAAAAAAATTGAGCAAGCAGCTCATATACACTTGCGGTGTGATTGGCTAACGAGGCCAAGGGTAGTTGAGAAATCATCTCTACTGTTACTGAGCCTCCCGAGCTCCTTCAGACAGCCAATCACTCACCTCCTCCTCATCCTCCTCCTCCTCCTGCGGGGTTGCCATGGCAACACCGTCCTCCCAGTGCAGGATGGGATTCCATTCTCCTGCGTGTTCTGCCTGTATTTGTCCCATAATGCCGTGAGTGCCTGTCAGAGAGACAGAGAGACAGAGACCTTATGCAGTCATGCAGATACTGAAGTTAATGAAGAGTTTTGTTCCCAGGGTTTTGTGAGGGATACACTGATCCAACATTTCTCTCCCAATCCCAATTCTGATATCCACACCCGAGATATCGGCTGGTACCATGTACAAATCTCATAGTTTTTTCTGTTTACCCGTATCTGATGTACTGTTACAATTGGTGAGGACTTTTATTCTGACACATCGTGTCTAGCTTTGTTTAGAGGGACTCTTATTTTGACACAGTGTAGAAAAACATGTGTAAAGACACACTTGTGTATTTATACTGTATATAGACTCACAGAGCACCTCATTAGGTTCACCTCCTTGTATTTACACTCACTGTCCATCCAGTCAGCTCCACTGACCATATAGGACACTCTGCAGTTCTACAGTTCCAGACTGTAGTCCCTCTGTTTCTCTGTATACTGTATTACCCTGTTCTTCAATGGTCAAGACCCCCACAGGACCACCACAGAGCAGGTATTATGTGGGTGGTGGATCATTCTCAGCACTGCAGTGATACTGACATGGTGGTTGTGTGTTGGTCTGATGTGGGTGGATCAGACACAGGCCATACATGGGGGCTTAGGGGGTGTGGTGTGGCCTCTCAGAAGAAAGGTGCTAAACTGTCACTGGGGTGGAACCTCTGGGGGACGTCTGCAGTACCTTTAATTAGGGAACATAATTATGGCGTTTCTCACTGCAGTGACCCCCATCATCAAAAGAATAGGAGGTGTGGGATTGCAGTGGTGTTGGGAAGGAAGATAAAGGTTACCAGGATCAATAAATGATGATAAATTTAGACTGATATGATCAATATTTATTGAGCTACACATACAAAAGTAGTGTATCTCAGTATGGTGTCGGCCGCCGTGTTTGCTAACCCAACATGCCAGACGTCTCGGCATGGAGCTGTAGAGGTTCCTAATGGTGTCTTGTGATAACAATGCAGCTTGAATATCCTCACACAGTTCCTGGAGATTGTGCGGTAGGGGTGGAGGTGGAGTAGTGCTTCCACAAATGGATTTGTTGGTCGTCTCCATGAAGCCGATGCCATTCTGAGTCACTCCATGACAGTCTGGCACGACACCATTGCAGTCTTTGGTGACGGTGACGTGGTGTTAAGGACAGTCGTCGTAACGGTCTGTGTGCATGTAGTCCTGCGTGGTGCAGCCGTCTGCCAATGATGCTGCACTAACAGGATGACTCATGGAGGACGTCACTGCTCGCTGGATGTCTGCAATCGTGGCTGTTGGGTCAGTAAGGTACAGAGATAAGGCCCGTCCTTGCTTACATTGAGCCATTCGTATGTCTCATGACGTCAAACCTACCCACCAAGTTTTGTTCCTGTTGGTTGATTCCTTCTGGGTGCAGCTATTTGTGCACCTATTAATTTGATGATGAGTGTATATATTTTTCAAAATATAAATAAATAGAAATATAAGAAAACATCAGTAAACTTGAGCATGGTAATATTATTTGTGATACTTTGTTGATGCACAGTATTGATGGTTGATTAATAGTGTAATGTAAATAGTAATGTAATAAGAATAGATTGGTGCAGACAGTGGTTCATTATATGTTGTGTTTAACTGCCTGACCACTAGAGGGCAGTGGTTATAATCTTCAGCCATTTAGCCAGACCTCTCCATTCTTAAACATTAACAAGTAGAGTAAGGATGCACCGCTAACATTAGCATTAGCACCCCTATGGATATGCTGGTCTGTTTCTATGCTATGACAGTTTTTTAAAAATTATAATAATACATTTATCACTTTATTTACAGTATCGCAATATAGTACAATATATGGAACTCCTGTATCAGGATACGCATTGGATCGTCAGTATACACCCCTAGTATTGACTCCCCACACCCTGTACTGTCTCCAGCCTTTTCATTTCATTGTTCTGGTTGTAAAAAGGTACCGCTACTGTATGTACTTCTGGGAAGATCTGTTTGTATCTGGACGTGTGGCAACTAAACCTGGACAGGAACTTTTGTTCAGAGTAGCAGTCAGCATGTGCTCCGCTCCTGGGTTGTTGTGGTTGGGAATCGAGGAGGGTGGGTGCTGTGTCCTCCTGTGTTACCCCCTCCCTGTGTTTTACTGTGCTGGGCAGGTCCCGCTCTTCTTTGTGTTTGTGTCTGTTACAGTAGACGAGCTTGTTCTCGTTTGTCTGATGTTGTTCTGGTTTGTCTGCACAGATGCTACAATATTAATGCCACCGTTTGTTGTTAATGTACATCGAAATCATTCAGCACGTAAACATGTCTTCGTAATCCTGTGTGACACTGTTTGTTTTTAATAGAGCAGTGTGCCCCTCACACCCAACCACACCCCCCCACCCAACCCCGCGCCCCATCGGAGTGAGGGGGTGATGCTGTCTGTTCATGCTTTATCCAGGATAAAGGGAGTGTGTATGGAGAGAATGCAGCTCGGCTTAAAGGGGGATTAGGGGCATTTCCCCCCTGCATTAGGGCACACACACACACACACACACAGTGCCCCCCAGTAATGGCTGAACACACACACTGACCGTGTGCCACTTTACTTTGTGAAAGAAAACAGCTCATAATCTCTCTCTCTCTCTCTCTCTCTCTC
>CM067483.1:1132414-1144853 GCA_034552555.1 Semaprochilodus insignis | reverse complement strand
TACTGGTACTGCTGCTGTTACTGCTGGTCATACTGGTACTGCTGCTGTTGCTGCTGGTCATACTGGTACTGCTACTGTTACTGCTGGTGATACTGGTACTGCTGATGTTACTGCTAGTCTTATTGGTACTGCTGCTATTACTGCTGACCATACTGGTACTTCTGCTGTTACTGCTGGTCATACTGGTACTTCTGCTGTTACTGCTGGTCATACTGGTACTTCTGCTGTTACTGCTGGTCAGTACTGCAGCTGTTACTACTGCTGCTACTGATACTTCCATTGCCAATGCTGCTGATACTGCTACCTGTTGATTAAGCTGTGACATATCGACCTTCACATCCGGGTTCTAGCCTATACTGTACTGCCTGAGGCAGAAAAACAAAGTTTAGTTCCAGTGGGCTCTAATATTAGCTAGCTAGCAAACCTAGCTAACGTTAGCACCCACGGGCAAAAGCTGGCTTTTTTTGGAGACCATTGATGTAGTCTGTAGGTTTCACAGGCTGATTTGTGCTATGAATCAACATCCTTGTGTTTCGGTTTTCAGGCTTGTCAGTCTGACAAGCTAATGAAGACCTTCAGCTGGCTACCTAGTTACCTAGCTAACAAGCTAAGGCTAGCTAGCTATCTAAGGCACATAAAAACAGGTGACAATCGGAACATGAAGACGGTTCATAGCAAGAAACACAAAATAAAACCCACACACTGTATTAAGGAGATCCACAAAGTGGCAGTTTGAATTTTGCCAGTGCCCGCTAATGTTAGCTAGGTTAGCCAGGCTCACCAACTAGGTAGCATTAAGGCCCACTGGCATCAAGCCCTGTTGTTCTTCATTGGTGTAAGAGCTGCAGACATCTCCTCTTCTCTTTCTCATCACAACGAAAGAGCTAGAATGATGCCTGGGTAGTTATTTTAGACTCAACAGTGAAGACAGAACTGTTCTGCTCTAGACAGAACCTCAGGAGGCTCAGTAGAGACTCAGACCCGGACGTGTTAACAAGCAGATCGGAGTGGAAAGAATTTAGACCCATTTTAACCCATAATGGTGTCTGAATAAACAAGGAAGCGACTGTGTACCTGTACTTACAGTTCTACTTCTACTCCTACTGCTACCTGTACTTCTCTACTCATACTGCTACTCCTACTGCTACTTGTATTGCCCTGCACGCTATACAGCTGCATGCTGTGGTGTTATTCATATAGTTAGCAATACTGCTAATCGTACTGCTAATGCTATTAATACTGCTACAGGTACTAACACTGTTCACTGCTACTGATACTACCACTCGTCCTGCTGCTTGTTCTGCAGCTGCTAGTGTTATTGTGACTTTCTGTCATTTCATATTAACTATCTGAATGTTTATTTTTTAAAAAGTCAGTTAAATGCAAACAACTTTATATGTAGCTTTTCCTATAATTTTCTAATTTTTAATATTGCGTGCTTGTAAAAACAGTTTCTATGTGATTTCCTGTTATATTTAGCATTAAGCTAACTGTACCACACATACATTCTCCCATACTGGATTTAGCATAGTAAATACTTCAAATCCTAGCATTGAATATTAATGAAGGAGCTAATGCTAGTGTCAATAATTATCTTCCAGAGTTTATAGGTCCTCTTGAGTCCTCCTGCCATGGCCTCCGTATTCAGGAGATCAGGAGTGGTCTAATGAGTGGGTAGGGTGGTCCTCCATTTCCCCGATCGCTCAGCGTAACGTAGCCAGCAGGGTCTTCTGTTAGTCAATGTGAAAGAATAAGCAGGTAGTGATCTCCTCCAAGCGTGTTGAGCTCCATTGATGTTCCAGTAGCAGCAGTTTGAAAAGATGAAGTGCAGTGTCGTGTGTTTCGGAGGTAGAATATGCTAGCCCTCACTCTCCCACCGTAGTGTGATAGAGAGAGAACTAGCTAGCAGGTCGAACTGGAAAAGACGAAATTGGGGAAAAATATCAATGAGTATTAGGGAATATTAATTTTATGTGCTGGTTAACGTACAGCGCGTGTGTACTGTGTGAGTGAGTGCGTATGTTTCCTCTGTGTTTCAGAACGGCCTGAATGCACTGCACTTGGCGTCTAAAGAGGGTCATGTGGAGGTGGTGGCAGAGCTGCTCAAACTGGGGGCCAGTGTCGACGCTGCTACCAAGGTCAGCCATACACACAGACACACACATTTGTGAGATAGTGATGCGGTCAGGCTGAGGATGTGCAGGTATTAGTGACGGAGGATGAATGAATGTGTCTCTACTTTCATTTTTCAACAGTGTATCACGGTGCACGCTCTGCTCTCTCAGCTCACATTCCACTGATATAAAAAGACCACTGCTCTCTGTATGCGGTGGAGGGGTGGGTGGTGGGGGGTGAAGTACAGGCCAGCGGAAACTGCGGCTCATGGACAGTGTGTGTGGTATGCCTGTGCCCGCATGTGGGGTGACTGGCATTAACAGGTGTGTGAGGGTGTGTGTTTCCGCTCTGAGTGTGTGTATTTGTGTGTGTTGCAGAAGGGAAACACAGCGCTGCACATCGCATCATTGGCTGGACAGACAGACGTGGTGCGAGAACTCGTGACCAATGGAGCCAACGTTAATGCACAGAGCCAGGTACATACGACCTGCCCACTTTATTTGAAACGTCAGCCTTTTTCCTTTTGTTAGAAATACAGTTACCTAGTACTTCCACGAACTGGCCACTTTATTAGAAACACCTGCCTTGTACTTCCACAAACTGGCCTCTTTATTGGAAACACCTACCTTGTCAGCCACAAACTGGCCCCTTTATTAGAAACACCAACCTTGTATCTCCGCCGTGCTGGTGTCACTGCCAGGCACCCTCTAGTCCTTCATCAGTGGCCAGTTTCTGACAACAGCGCCACTGTGGGTGGTGGACCAGTCTCGCTGCTCTGTGAGTATCACTGCTATGCTAAGAAGGGTCCACCCTACAGACGGCCCTCTGGTGGTCAGGGTGGAGGGGTGCTGACAGTCATATGTACTCATGTCCAGATACACGTGCAATGCTGGTTCTGCTGTGTCTGTATGCATGTTGTGCTCGATCATCACAAACCCTCATCCTCAACATACCTATGTCAGCAGCTCTCCATTGCTATGGCAACGCTGGGGTTAGTAAGGTCACGTCAGAGTGGGGCTCAGTCTGTTTGAGCCTGTGTGCGTGTGTTGCTGCACACGTTGGCTGCTGCAGTGACCAAAATGTCAGGAATGACCGTTCCTATAGCAACCTTTGGCCTTGTTGCCACAGCAACTACATCTGAGAACTCCAACAGAAATTCAAAAAAATCTAACTTTATTCTTCCTGTTACAGCATAGACCAAATTATACCTCTCTCTCTGCCTCTCTCTCTCTCTCCCTCTCTCTACCTTTTTATCTCTCTCTCTCTCTCTCTCTCTCTCTATCTCTATCTCTCTATCACTCTCTCTCACTTTGGTGTCTGTGTGTGATGATGAGGTGTTGGCGTGTGATGATGCAGTGTTTGTGTAAAATGATGCAGTGAGTGATGAAGCAGTGTTAGTGTGTGACAGTACAGTGTTTGATGATGCAGTGTGATGGGTGTGTGATGTGATGTCAGTGTGTGATGCAATATTAGTGTGTGATTTTTTCAGTGTGTGATGATGCGGTGTAGGTGTGTTATTATGCAGTGTTGGTGTGTTATTATGCAGTGTATGTGTGTTATTATGCAGTGTAGGTGTGTTATTATGCAGTGTAGGTGTGTTATTATGCAGTATAGGTGTGTTATTATGTAGTGTTGGTGTGTTATTATGCAGTGTATGTGTGTTATTATGCAGTGTATGTGTGTTATTATGCAGTGTTGGTGTGTGATGATGCGGTGTAGGTGTGTTATTATGCAGTGTTGGTGTGTTATTATGCAGTGTAGGTGTGTTATGATGCAGTGTTGGTGTGTTATTATGCAGTGTTGGTGTGTTATTATGCAGTGTAGGTGTGTTATTATGCAGTGTAGGTGTGTTATTATGCAGTGTATGTGTGTTATTATGCAGTGTTGGTGTGTGATGATGTGGTGTAGGTGTGTTATTATGCAGTGTATGTGTGTTATTATGCAGTGTTGGTGTGTTATTATGCAGTGTTGGTGTGTTATTATGCAGTGTATGTGTGTTATTATGCAGTGTAGGTGTGTTATTATGCAGCCTAGGTGTGTTATTATGCAGTGTAGGTGTGTTATGATGCGGTGTATGTGTGTTATTATGCAGTGTTGGTGTGTGATGATGCGGTGTAGGTGTGTCATTATGCAGTGTAGGTGTGTTATGATGCAGTGTAGGTGTGTTATTATGCAGTGTAGGTGTGTTATGATGAAGTGTAGGTGTGTTATGATGAAGTGTAGGTGTGTTATGATGCAGTGTTGGTGTGTTATTATGCAGCGTAGGTGTGTTATTATGCAGCCTAGGTGTGTTATTATGCAGTGTAGGTGTGTTATGATGCAGTGTAGGTGTGTTATTATGCAGTGTAGGTGTGTTATGATGAAGTGTAGGTGTGTTATGATGAAGTGTAGGTGTGTTATGATGCAGTGTTGGTGTGTTATTATGCAGCGTAGGTGTGTTATTATGCAGCCTAGGTGTGTTATTATGCAGTGTAGGTGTGTTATGATGCAGTGTTGGTGTGCAATGATACAGTGTAAGTGTGTCATGATGCGGTGTTTGTGTGTGATAATGTGGTGTAGGTGTGAGTTGATGCAGTGTTGCTGTGTGATGATGTAACGTTGGTGTGCGATAATGCATGGTTTGGTGTGTGATCATGTGATGTAAGTGTGTTATGATGCAGTGTTGGTGTATGATGATGCGGTTTCTGTGTGTGACGTTACGTTACTGATGTTCTGTTCCAGAATGGCTTCACTCCACTGTACATGGCCGCTCAGGAGAACCATTTGGATGTGGTTCGGTTCCTGCTGGAGCATGGAGCCAGTCAAAGCATCGCCACTGAGGTGAGTGACCACTATTGATTATTGTTGCTGTGTATATGTATATACTGTATATATATACAGCTTACTGTGTTACACTAGAACTGGTAAATCTCCTGTCGTGGATCAGTACTGTTCGGACTGTCAGTTCTGACTATACGTGTGTGTGTGTTTGTGTGTGGGTAGGATGGGTTCACTCCTCTGGCGGTGGCGCTGCAGCAGGGTCATGACCAAGTGGTCTCTCTGCTGTTGGAGAACGACACTAAGGGTAAAGTCCGGCTGCCCGCACTCCATATCGCTGCCCGCAAAGACGACACCAAGTCTGCAGCCCTGCTCCTGCAGAACGACCACAACGCGGACGTGGAGTCGAAGGTACAGTCTTCTCTGAGCAGATGGACGGAGGGGGGAGAGATTTACGTTTCTGTGGCGTGTTTGTCTCCTTCCTAATGGACTCATATTTATCTGTTTAGCGTTTGTGTTTATTCGTTTGTGTGTACTAACGGCCCGTTCTCTCCTCTTCTCACATCTCACCGTAGATGATGGTGAATAGAACAACGGAGGTATTACCCATAATGCACCACAGAGTACCTGCCCCCCCGCTTTTACAATCACTCCTCCCCTCTCCTGTAGTGCTGCCCCCTGCTCTCTCTCTCTCATGCTGTCTTTCTCCTTCTGTCATTCTAGATCCTCCTTTTATGTTTAAGATGAACCGATTAAGTGATGGATAGATGGACAAATGGATAATGGATGGATGGATGGATGAATAAATAGATACATTAGTTTATAGGTATATATGAGTCTTAAAAGGATGGGTGAATGGATAATGGAACGATGGTTGGATAGATGAGTGGATGGATGGACAAATGGACAGACAGATGGGTAGTCAGGAAGGTGGATGGATGTATGGATGGAGTGATGAATGGATGAAACTGTGATGCAGCTTTGGGCAGATGGAGCATGTTTCAGACCATTGGGTTCTGCAGTCTGGCCTGGGGTTCCACATCTCAGTATCGAGTTTTCTGATTGGCTAATCACAGAAGACTCGGTTTAAGGCAGGTTTATATGGTACTTTAACAGTGATAACAGTTCCGGACGGTTCTGTAATCGGATGTGTAGATGAGGTGGGTTGTAGATGAGGTGTAATCGGATGTGTAGATGAGGTGGGTTGTAGATGAGGTGTAATCGGATGTGAGGATGTGGGTTTATGGGCTCAGTGTGACTGTATAGAACAGATCAGGTACTGAATATGAGGCTGCTGCCGGTCTGTTTATGGACTATGATTAGCTGAAGCTTCACCAGAGTTAGAACACTGAAACATAGCAGGGCTGCTCTGTGGTTTAGAGCTGCTACAGTGCGGCTTCAATTGCAGTCCTTATAGGAAAGCCTGTTCAGTTGGCGGCCATCTTTGTAACATGGCTGGGAAGTTGTACAGGACCAGAGTCCTCTCTCTCTCTCTCTCTCTCTCTCAGAATGAGGAGACTATAATACTCCAAACTCCAGGTCAGATTACTGTTTCAAACACAGAGTCAAAGTCTCATAAACGGCTGGTCGCATTTTGATCAATAACACACATGAAGGTGATTTTCCAGCTTCTTCTGGCTGCTGATCTCCACAGTTAAGAGGACTAGCACCACAATCTCCTTGACCTTTCTCCACTTATGGTGTAACCAGCCAGCCAACTGGCTGAGGTTTCCTGTTCTCCTCATATATATAACATCTCTTGTTTCATAGCAGCTACAGCGTATCATCTTCCATATAGAGCAGGCACATCTCTAATATTCTAAAATACGTTCTTATTCTTATGGGTTTGTCTACGTACCTAAGGAGCTGCTCACTCCCCACCGCCTGTATAGGATAATTACACCATCAATTGTTCCTGCTGCCTCCACACTAATGTTACATGATATTAATATTTCATGTCTGGGTAGATTGAGCTAATAGGTCCATCAGCATTTTACTGAAGTATATGGAACTGAGGGAACTGAGCTAGGAGGGCTACTTCCAGTACGTTCACATTAGCAGATTTCCCAACGAAGAAGAACAATAACGACATGTCGGGTTCAGCTTTCATGCAGCGAAGCAACACATGGCTTAAACCAAACCCTTAGACCAGCGCTAAAACATGGCAGCGTTATCCTACCAGCATTCCCTTTAGATTCCTAATTCTAGCCACTGAAAATACGGAAGTGAAATGAATTAACTTGAACAAATAACTGTGTTTATTCATATGTAGTACGTAAATTATATTTTCTTGTCAGTAGCTGGAGACAAAACGAGACACAGGAACACCGGCCATGCCCTCAAACACGCCTGCATGAAACAAACTCAAGCACCTGCTAATGTGAACGTACGGTTAGCCACAGCACTCCTCTTGTGATGTAGTGGAGAAGTGCTAGCAGAGAGGAACCCGGGTGTCCAGCTGCAGAGTCGGTCTGTAACATCAGGGCTGATTATGTTAGCCTTTCTTCCCTGGAGGAGGTGCATGGTGCTTCAGACGGTTCTTCCCCTGGGTCTCTCTCAGACAGCTGGGTTCTCCCCCTGTAGATCCGGGCCGCAGTAGTGTTAGCGTGAGCTAGCCGCCCCCGCATGCTGCTGGGCTAGCTAACATGGCAAGCGCTCCAACTCTGGCTGTGTAGCAGTAGAGGTGCATGGTAGAGAACATCTTCACTTCCCAGACTAACGGCCTCTGACGGCCATCCTCACCAGCACGAGGCGCTTCAGAACTGTGGAACAGGAGAAAGTGCATTGCCATGGAGTTGGTGGTTGTTTTCACTTGGTTAACTGGACACGTTCAGAACTCATTCAGAAATATGCTGTCCGGCCACTTTATCAGAAACCCCACTCCTGTAGCTCCACCTTGCTGGAAGGGGCCAGTTAGTGGAAGTATAAGGTAGATGTTTCTAATAAAGTGGCCAGTTAGTGAAAGCACAAGGTAGGTGTTTCTAATAAAGTGGCCAGTTACTTGGAGTACAAGGTAGATGTTTCTAATAAAGTGGCCAGTTATTTGAAGTAGAAAGTAGGTGGGTCTAATAAAGTGGTCAGTTAGTGGAAGGTAGCCAGGTAGGTAAGGTAGGTATGTGTAATAAGATGAAAGGAGAGTGCTGGCATGCTTTCTGATCCTCACATCCAAATCATAATCATGTAATCTGTATCTGCTAGGTTCTGAATGTGTTCCGTTAACCCTCTCGTGTATAATCTGGGTTAATTCTCAGACTGTTTGGGGCTGTGCTGTCGTACCATCTGACGCTGTGGTTTGTAATTGCAATAATTCTCTGCAAAGTGGGTGGAGCCCCATTTCTGTGGACACAGGGGTTGGGGAAGTGGGAGGAGCCATACCTTCCCAAACATCACCTGCTTTGTGGCAGATTATTGGCTGATTGAGATGGTCCTCTGTGCAATCGGAGGTTTTTAGCTGTAATGAGACCAATAGCATGTTTCCATCTCGCTTTTGCAGCTGTTTTACCGTCATAATGTAAATAAAAACAACTCATTTACATCAACACTAAAGCTGTAAGAGGTTTCTGAGGATCAACTGATTCCTCAATTGATCAATTTATGCTCATAAATGTATATGCTATGGTCCTCAGCTGACCTCTGCAGACTCCGCCCCAAATGTGTTTGTCAAAACAGCTAAACTTTCTGTTATCAGACACAGCAGTACCTACAGAAGAGCACACTTGTGGGCGGAGCATTTTAAATCCCCCTGCCTGATAGAAGCTTGCATTAGACCAAAGCAAATACATGTACATGAAGTAAACGTGAGCAGTGAGTGGGCTTCTGGGTAATGTGGTTTTGTCTGTGTCTCTCCACTAGAGTGGCTTTACTCCTCTCCACATCGCAGCTCACTACGGTAACATTAACGTCGCCACGTTGCTGCTGAACAGAGGCGCAGCAGTGGACTTCATGGCAAGGGTAAGTGTACGGCGCCACCTGCTGGCCTGGAGGAGCATGTTCATTCATTTTAAATTCATGCCGATAGAAGATCTTCAAATTTAAATTTCTAAGACATCTGTCTCAGAGAACCGCTAGGGAGGAGGCTGAGTAGGTTGCACCATGGGCTGAGAAGAGGTTATGGGAGGTTATTGCACAAAGCAGTTTAGCCCCACCCATAAAGCCTACAGCAGATTAGCCCCACCCATTCAGCTTATAGCAGTTTAGCCATACCCATTCCGCCTACAGCAGTTTCGGCCCACCCATTCAACCTACAACAGTTTACCTCCACCCATTCAGCCTACTGCAGTTTAGCTCCACCCATTCAGCCTATAGCAGTTTCGGCCCGCCCATTCAAACTACACCAGTTTACCTCCACCCATTCAGTCTACAGCAGTTTAGCTCCACCCATTCAGCCTATAGCAGTTTAGCCCTACCCATTCAGCCTACAGCAGTTTCACCCCCTCTTCAGCCTACAGCAGTTTAGCTCCACACATTCAGCCTATAGAAGTTTAGCTTCACCCATTCATCTTTCAGCAGTTTAGCCCCACTCATTCAGCCTACTGCAATTTTGCCCCACCCGCTCAGTCTACACCAGTTTTCCCCGATCCATTTAGCCTACAGTATTTTAGCTCCACCCATTCAACCTACAGCAGTTTAGCTCCACCCATTCAGCCTATAGAAGTTTAGCTTCACCCATTCATCTTTCAGCAGTTTAGCCCCACTCATTCAGCCTACAGTATTTTAGCTCCACCCATTCAACCTACACCAGTTTTGCCCCATTCATTTAGCCTACAGTATTTTAGCTCCACCCATTCAACCTACAGCAGTTTTGCTCCACCCATTCAGCCCACAGCAGTTTAGCTCCACCTGTTCATCTTGGAGCAGTTTACTGCCTACAGCAGTTTAATTAAGTTGTAGAAACATCTCAAGCAGTATCAGTGGAAACAAAATGCACCTCAGCTGACTTTTATCAAAGGGTGTGCACACTTGTGTACATGTGATATTTTACATTTTGGTTTTTAATAAATTAGCATAGATGTCTCAAAAGCTGCTGTCACTTTGTCATTATGGGCTATTTCATGTAGAAATTTGTTACGAAAAAAGAGCTTATTGTAGATGAAAGAGGTGTGCAGACTTTCCGGCTTGTCTGTACATATGAGCATCAGTATACGTAAACTCTTTGATCTCCTCATAACACATAGTTTATCAGCATCATAGTGTCACACATACGTTGTTTATATTCACTAGCACACATAGAGTGTTTACATGTAGTCATTAATCATACATACAGTGTTAATATACACTATCACACACTGTTAATATACATTAACTCATAACATAATACTGTACACATACAGTGTGTCTATAGAATTACAGTGGAAATGAAGTGAAATATATTGGATTGTTTAGCATGTTTAATAAATTTAATCAGATTTATTGGTCCAGTATATATTTCCAATATTATATGCACCATATTCACAATGTATAGTAATAAATAACATACACCGTACACACAGTATATAGACAATAAGCAGACTAAATGAGGACCAGTAATGAACAGACACTGTACCTATTATTTACAGACAATGTAATAATAAACAGTGATGTACGTGATGTATGGTGAAGGGAGTGAAACGGTGTGAACGTCAGTAGTATTGTAAACATGTGTTTTTTCTGTTTGTTTGTTTGTTTGTGTGTATATCTTCCTCTGTGTGTGTTTGTGTGTGCGTCTGTCTGTGCAGAATGACATCACTCCGCTGCATGTAGCAGCTAAAAGAGGGAACGGGAACATGGTGAAGCTGCTGCTGGACCGAGGAGCCAAAATTGATGCCAAGACCAAGGTACACACACACACACACACACAAACACACACAAACCTGTTTACACACACACACACACACACACTCACACACAAACCTACTTATACACACACACACACAACACACACACACACACACACACAAACACACACAAACCTGTTTATGCACACACACACACACACACACACACACACACTCACACACACAGACTCAAACACACACACACACACATATAATGCTCTATTAAAATATCCTGCTGTAAAGTTTTCTATGTTGGAGATACGTTTTGTTCCAATTAAATATGTTGATGAATAATATGATATGTAATCTACTGAGAGAAGTTACAGGTAACTGATGTATATCTATGCCTTGTGTATGTCTGTAGGATGGGCTGACCCCTCTGCACTGCGGAGCACGGAGTGGACATGAGCAGGTGGTTGAGATGCTTTTGGACAGAGGAGCTCCAATCCTCTCCAAAACTAAGGTAAGTCTCACTGACCCCTGCTGGAGGAACACTGAACTACAACAAAATGTCATGTTCTCAGTCTGATATGAAATTTAGACATTTTATAAGCATCACATAACAGGTAATCAGAATCCATCAGTGAGCTTTGTATACATCATCACAGTGGCACCTGTGGATGTTCTCAGATCTGAAGCAGGAGTGGAGCCTAACGTTCTCCTCTCTCTCAGAGATGAAAGCTTTGGGTGCTGTTTATCTGTTGGGGACAGTGTTGGTGGGTCTGCCAGGTCTTCCAGGTGGTTATTAGGAGTCCTGTGTTCTCTGTAGCTCTTAATCAGTTTTTGAACTCACCCTATTTTTTTTTACTTTGGCAATATTCATAACTTGTCTCCTATAAAATAAATAGAAGAAGGTTTTCTGATGTGACTGAGGTAGTCAGTAATGCTGGGGTCAGTAATTGAGGTGGTCAGTAACGCAGTGGTCATTGTGTGTGTATGTGTATGTGTCTGTGTGTGTGTGTGTGTGGGTGTGTAGAACGGTCTGTCTCCCCTGCACATGGCCACTCAGGGTGATCACCTGAACTGCGTCCAGCTCCTCCTGCAGCATGACGTACCTGTGGATGATGTCACCAATGACTACCTGACCGCCCTGCATGTGGCTGCTCACTGTGGTCATTATAAAGTGGCCAAAGTGATAGTGGACAAGAAGGCCAACCCCAACGCTAAAGCACTGGTCAGAGAACCACACACACACTTTACATACAAACACACACACACACATGCGCCACATACATGTACACACACATACACATACACCTACATGCACAGACATACACACACGCTTTACATACACACACACACACATACACACACACACACCACAAACATACATACATACTTTATACACATACATACACATACACAAACACAGTCTTTACATACAAACACACACATCACACACACACACAAAAACACACACACACACACTTTACATACAAACACAAACACATGCGCCACATACACATACATGCACACACACATACACATACACCTACATGCACAGACATACACCCACGCTTTACATACACACACACACACACGCACACACGCACACACAAACACACCACAAACATACATACATACTTTATACACATACATACACAAACACAGTCTTTACATACAAACACACACGTCACACACACACAACAAACATACACACACGCACTTTACGTACATACACATTTCTCTCTCTCTCTCTCTCTCTCTCTCTCTCTCTCTCTCTCTCTCTCTCTCTCTGTCTCTCTCTCTCTCTC